>JAQZBX010022000.1:0-31875 GCA_029593785.1 Cabassous unicinctus | reverse complement strand
TACGAAGCAGTTATTATTTTAATCTTTATTTTTTAAAATAAGGAAATAAGGCTCAGAAAGTTAAGTAATGTCCCTAAAATCACATAGGTAATACTAATTAATAAGAGGGAAATGAATTACAGTAGAGATGACTGAAGGAGAAGCCGTAATGCATTTCCAACCCCACCAAGTCCAATTTCAAGGGCAGACACTGGTGATGGAACCCAATATCACTTGATTATATTGGAAATTCCATGGGAAGAAATTTACATGTCTACCATAGCTACTGCAATCTTTGGATACTTTTTCTAATGACTCTTTCTTATCTACTGTCTCCTTTTCCCTTATGGACTGTAATATAGTTTTTTAAGCAATGAGATGAATGAAATATAGCAAGATTTAAAAGGCAAAATATGTGCTTTATGAGGTTGTGATTATATCTTAATTATTATCAAAATGTTCTCTTTCTTTATGACAGTAACCCTCAAAGCTTCAAATAAATGTACTAAACTTTTTATCTTAAAAAAGTTTTCTATTTCCAGTCAAATATTCCCTTCCAGATATTTCAGTCAATAACTATTTAATTTTTTCCTACCCCTCATCTCTTAGCCACAGTTAGTTCATTGTTAAAATGAAAATAACTGCTGAGACGCATGCAGGCAGGAAGCCCAACCCGCCTAGCTTTGACCTTCCACACAGGCCGAGGTCTGGGTACCAGAAAGGAGGCAGGTGCTCCCAGCCATAGCCTGCATCCACCCAGCACCTGAGTGGCCTAATGCAGGTACTGAAACATTTCTGCTACCAAGGAGGCAAATTTGCCCAGCCCAGAGCCAAATAGTCAGATCCCCCTGGGACAGCAATAAAGGAAACACTGTGTTTCATGTCAAAGAAAAAAAAGGAAATAATTGTTTCTCTAGTACTCAGAAAGATACATAAATGAGCACAGATTGCTTATATGACATGATCAAGGTCTCCTTGTTAATGAAGAAAATGAAGGAAAAAATGCTTGATCACAGTCATATCTCACAACACTGAGCCCCATATTTTTTTTTTTTACCTTTAGCATTGTTATAGTACCTTCTTTGTCAATGCTACCAAAATATCACAATATTACTATTAACTATAGTCTATAAATTACATTAGTTGTATTTTTCCCATGTATCAGCATATTCTTAACACCTTGTTGTAGAAGAACATTCTTGTATTTATATTATTAACTACATTCCTCATCTACCACCCAAATCACTATGTTATATAGAATGAATTTGTTTTTAGGATTAAATGAGATAAATGTGCCTGGACAGAACTTTTTAGAGTAATGCTTCCATAATTTGGTAAGCTGCCTTTTGTCTGTTATTTTATCTTTTGAAGTTGAAATAAAGTTTGTTTGTTTTTAAATGAGAACAATTATTCCTGCTTTGAAGAGTGGTGTGACAGTTGAAGATGCTGTCTCCAAAACATCTCCTTCAGGGCTTGGCGCATGATGGGCACTTGTTGTTGTGATTAATAATAGACTTCACGTACACGGCTTTCTCCTCTACTCAGTTCTAAGGTTCTCCAATGTAGCAACTGTCTTGTACAATAAATAATACATTATTTCAATGGATTGGGTTTTGTTATATTACAGGCACTGCCTCTAAGTTTGATTACCAAGGATTTAAGTTCACAGAAGTTTCATAACTGAGAATTAGAAAAGAGCAGACAGGGGGCCTGCTAGGGGCTGACATCTCTGATAATCGTGTCAAGTGGGAGCCAACATGAAGGGAGATGGGAAGGGAAAGCACAAGCAAAGGAGAGAAAAGAGGCAGGGAAGGAGGGCGGCAGGCAAATATCCAAGAACCTAAAGGGAAGAATGGAGCAAAGGAGGGTTTTTCACTCTTCACTGTCAGGAAACAAATAACTTCTCATATGAAATGTCTTGGGTTTTCTACTATTAGAGGTTTTTTCCATCCTGATCAGCCTGGAGTCTCCACTCAGGCTCTTTTCAGGCCCCTTGCCTCCTGCAGCCTCTCCTGTTTTCTCAGGCTGAGCTGCATTGCCCTCCTGGCTATTCTTTCTTTCTCTGTCTAATACTTCCCAGCCTGTGCTTCCATTCCCCTCCCCACTAGGCTGTATCTGTGAATTCCTGCCACATGGTGGAAACCCCATCAGTGTCTGCTGAAGTGGTCTGTACCTCATACAGATCCAAGGTATAAATTGAAAAGTATATACCTCCTTGGGTTGGGATAGCCCTGCATCACTCAAGTTCCATACAACTGACACAAGCAAACTCTCCGAAATATGTCTTGGTGACATCGTTGTCATTGCTTATAACAGCGACAAGTGAATATGAAATGCCTTCTTAGGCTAGCTGTATTGAGAAGCAGTGAAATCCAGAGCCTCTCCGGGATGGCTGTGGAGAGCACCAAGTCATTTTAATGAATGTCATCTTCTAGCTCCAAGGGCTATCGTCCAACTGCTCTGCTAGGGACTCCCTGCAAGTTAGGGAAAGCCAAAGTGAAGTGGCCAGGAGCTGTAGGATAAAAGAATCTTTGTGAGATACTCACATGTCAGAAGGCACTGAGAAGGGCAGAGGGAGGGGCTTTCTCACTTCCCTGCCTCTTTTCTCTCCTTTGCTTCTGCTTTCCCTTCCCATCTCCCTTCATGTTGGCTCCCACTTCACACGATTATCAGAGATGTCAGCCCCTAGCAGGCCCCCTGTCTGCTCTTTTCTAATTCTCTTACCCCCACGGCTCCCAGGTAAGGACGGATTAGGTCACTGTCCTCATTAATGCACCAGTCTCAAGCCCTTTATCTTGTGACAGTTTCCTAGGCTTGACCACATCTAAATGGTTTAGCAGCCTTAGGGCAGAGGAGATAAAGAACTTGGCCTGAGCATATTAGTATGTGGGGGAGAAGCTTGTGATTTGGGACTTGCAAATCTGCAACCATAGCGACATAGATGTATTTTGAAGGTCTGGGGCCATTTGACCACATAGGGAAGAAAGTCCAGAGGACCTTTGAGCTGAAAATTGTCAAATTATGTCTTAGAGGAAAGCCTTTAGGAATGAATTCCCTATTGTTGTCCCTTAAATTAGGAAATCTGTCTAGAGAAAGGTTTCTCACCCTCTACCCTACTGACATTTGGAGCCAAGAGATTCTTAGCTGTGGGGGGCTGTCCTGTGCGTTGTGGGATGTTTAGCAGCTTCCCTAGATTCCGGTAGCACCTCCCCCAAGTTTTGATAATCAAAAACGTCTTTAGACATTGCCAAATGTCCCCTGGGGGGGGGGGCGGGGGCGGGAATCAGCCCCAGTCAAGAACCACTGGTCTAGAGAGTAATATTTCTCATGTCAAGAGCTGAAATGAAACCTAGAGCTGAAAGCTCTCCCAAAATAGTCTGAGCTTCTCTGATATTCCCAATCTAGCTGTGCTTTAAAAACACTTCAGAACCGTTATTCTTTTCCCTAAGCCTAGCTTCAGACTACCAAATCATTCTAAAACACTCAGGCCCACTGGGCCCAAGAAACCCAAAGTCTCACATGAGGGCAATGTTGACACACGTGAAGGGTGTCTTTAGGTTCATTCATTAAATCAACAAATACTTATGAAACAATCTATCAGGCTACAGTTCTACCCGAAGCTTCTCATGAGGTAAAGTCTCTTTTCTGTCTCAAAGAAAGGAAAAACCATATCAATATATCAATATCAAGAGACCAGCAAATTGGCTCTTCTGCACTGTTTCTGAGAATTTGGCCATTTTTCCTCCTTGGCCCAGGTCATCCCTCCTTCTTTGTAGGGTTTCATTTTGTCACCTCTGTGTTAACAGGGCTCAACCTGATGCTTTGCAGTTATCTTAACTGACAGCCTATCACCAGGTAGCTGGATCCGGAAAGCCAGGAACAAGTGGGGAAATATTGATTAAATGCCTACTGTTTGCCAGATACTTTTTCAACCTCCTCACATACACTCATGATAACTCTGATCAAAAGAATGCTCAGACAACCTCACACAAGCAGGACTTGTTCATGCAATCATGAGCAATATAAGAACAAAATGCATGCAAAGTAAGAGTGTCACCTGGGATGACAGAGGAAGACATTAAATAGTCAAGGGAGGCCAACAGATATTTTGAAATATTTTGAATGCATACCTACAATTTAGAATGCTATGCATTTCATCAATCTGGGACATGACCCCTTGCTATTAAAAATTACTCTCTGCTTCTTGTGCATCATCCTAGCACTTTAGGTGCAAGTCCACTGCAGCCTTTACAATGCTCTTACCTTGTCCTGAGTTTTCTTTGTGTCTTTTCTTCCTCACCAGTCAAGAGCAGGGGTTCTCGCTTAGCCACCCCTGTATGTCCTCAGGGGTAGTTTAGTGCTCTGCATGCTGCTGACACTCGGCAGTGGAACTGGACTTCTTTTGACCAGAAGGTGAGGTCCCTTCCTTTTGTCCCATTCACTATGGCGATTTCCCCAGTGGTGATGCCTAGCTTCAGCTCAGCTAGGTCCTCGGTCATTCTCTCTAAATTGGTAAACCAATGCCCGGGGAAGGAATAAGCCAGAATGCATAGGCTTGTTTATTATTTCTTTGTTCAGGGACAGGATTATCCCCAAAAAGCGTTTCATCACAGCATGTTCCTCAAGCAGAGTCCGTGTTTATGTGACCGGGAATCGGAGGGATCTCAAGAGGTTCTCGGGAGAATGATGATAAATAAAGTGATGAGCAGAAGACAGAATGCTCACACCTGGCCCCAGCCCTAGTCCAGTTAATATCCTGCCTTGTCTTTCACACCATGCTTTGTACTCCCTATAGAGACATGAAACAGCAGATGAGGGAAAATGCCTCAGGTCAAATAAAACAGCATGGATAAAAGGCCTCATGTGTGTGGACCCATTCTTCTCTGGGCCTTGGCTGTAAATCCAAATCACAGCACCTGCATCTTTCCATTGTAAAAGGAAGTTGTGAAGGTCATGAATAAACTTAAGAGTTTCGACCTCAAAAGGCACTTGCTACTTGGGGTATTATTGCCTTACTCATATAGTCAACAGTTATTTTTCAGCAGATGCTCTTTGTGGGGCATTGTGCTAGGTAGGCAGTGTGGAGGACACAGAGGTTAACAAATCCTTGATCCTTTCCTTGACAGGCTCACAGTGAAGCTAGTCAAGGGGGCACCATGGACTGTGATTGGTCCGTGAGTTGTGTGATCCATCCACAATGAGATAAGAGTAAAAATTGAAAGTACGCTTTTAGAAACTTTTATAGCAAGTAATGTTACATCTGTTGAATCTAATAAAAAATTCAGGCTTGTCCTTTCTATCTTTTTATTTTCTACGATTTCATTTTTATTTGATAAAAGCAAGGCCCTACAATGGATTGGAAACCAAAAAGCACTTTGTCCTTAACCATAGACATTTTGAGAAGATACACAAATGACTAAAATACAAGGCAGGTAAGAAAAGGGCCTATAAGCTGAAATAGTTCAATGTTATGGAGGGAGAGGAAGATTCTGAGAAAGATGGATGTGAAGGTACAGAAAGTACAAAGATGAAAAAAAATAAACCCAAAGGAGTAAAATAAGTCATATTGTCATTCAGGTATGAAACTAATAGTACCCAATTTAAAGATTCTAGGAATAAAAACACAGTTCCCTTCTGAAATGAATTAATGGAGTAGTTGCAAACAAGCAGGAAAATTCTCAAAAATACCACTAATATCTCACACTATAAAGGGATGGGGGCTGGGCATGTGGGAGGTCTCCAGGGTAAGTTCTCATTGAGTCTCCTAGAGCCACATTTCTTCACCCTATAAACAATATTCTGAGACCAGAGAGATGGAGCTGGAGGAGTAGATAAACTCAGTAGCAAGTTTCCTCTAGTCTAGCAGATGGTGGAAGCCAATTAAATAACATCTAGCTTCAAATGTTTCAACCAAGGCTTGGAAGCAAAAGAGGGAGACAAAAAAGAGGACAGTGCCTGCAACCACAGCAAATCAAATGCTTGCTAGCTACAGACTTTCTCTGAAACTCAAACTCCATCAAGGAGTGTGCTCACAGCACAGACAAGAAAAACTGAAATCCAAGGGATACCTACCCTTTTAGGCAGAATCTACTTCCTCCTCAGTGAGGTAGCTTCTGGTGCAGGACCTTCCACAATACCAGAGGTTAATAAAACAGAGTCATAGGTTACCCATGGCAACAGCCAACTTTCTTGGGAAGCTGGAAGACTATCAACATCTAACTCCAAATTTCATGTTCTGAAAGAAATGTTCACACATTTGAGATAAACATTCTTTATCTGGCAAATAGGCAGACAGACTACCCAACTTTTAAAAGATGAACAAGAGAAAAATAAAAGGGAAAAAAGAAAAATTGGCATGTGTCCTACATAAAAATTCTACACCCAGCTCCCCCTATCAAAAATAAAAGAAGGGAATATAGCGTGAACAGTGAGAGAGTAGTTGGGGAATGAGAGAGAGAGAGAGAGAGAGAGAGAGAGAGAGAGAGACAGGGAGAGAGAGACAGGGAGAGAGGGATGGGGGGCAGGGAGAAAGATAATTTTAGAAGACTTTCAATTGAACAAGAACGTGGCAACTTTATTCAGTACTCAAAGAAAATTTAAAGCACATGGATGAAGTAAGTAATAAAAAATGTGACAAGAAAACTTAATGATACAGAAAATAGGGATTTTGCAGATTTTAGGAAAGAAACCAAGGAGCAAAATAATGCTTTTAGAGGACTTAAAACTGCATCAAGCAAAGAAAGGAGCAGGACTATTACAAGAGGAAACAAGCTTCAGAAAAATACATGAAATGCAACATATAAGGACAAATGAATTTAAAAATTTAAAAGGAAAACTGGCAGACATGAAGGGAAAGGCTATATATATATATATATATACACACACACACACTCATATGCACATACATAGTCTACATATTACATCTTATAATAATTTATTTTACACATATATGTATATACCTGACAAATGAATAATGGATTATCACAAATGAATTAATAATTTTAACAGAATAGAACAAATATTCAAAAAGAGAAGACTTGAGTCTACACACTGAAAGGGCTCACAACTCCTGGAAAAATTGATAAATATTAGCTACTACCAAGAAAAATTTCAGTGAAATTATAGAACTTCTTAAGGAAGAATTCTACAAGCATCTATGTATAATGGGCAAGTCACCTATGGAGACCAGGTAGATTTCTCATGTAAATTAGATACCAGAAAATGATGATAGCAGCAGTTTAAGCCCATGGGCTTTGAAGACAGACAGACCTGGCTTGCCCACATTCTTACTATGTGATCTTGCACTGGTACCAGTTACTTGAACTTTCTGAGTCTTAGTTTCTTCATGTGTAAGGAAGGATAACTCTATCATAAATTTAACTATGGCATATTTTTCAATTTCAGAGAGGTCATGAAAAGGGTCAAGACAAACCATCTATCAAATATAGAAAGCCAAAGAAATCATCACCAAGGCATTCAAATATACAAATAAGCATTGCTGGAAGTACAAGGAGAAACTTCAAGAAACATAATAGGGAAGGTCACTTTAATGTATCTTTCTAGTCCTTGTCAATCAAGCAGCAAGCAAATCAATAAGGCAGAAGTCAATTTAAAAGTACAATCAGTAAGATTTATCTACCAGATCTATATCAATTTTATGCCCCACAACCAAGAATACATTAGAGAATTCAAGGAACATTTACAAGAATGTTCCAAATTTCTTCCAAAAAATTCAAAAAATTAAAAATAATATAGGCCACATCCCTTAATCCCATTTAACAAAACACAAAATATAAAAAGAACAAATGTTACCAACAAACCCCCTGTTCAGCAAATGGAAATTTAAAAATATATAGCTACACCACCTCCAATGTTGAAGAGAATGTCAAAACCACAAATGCAAAGTATATAGAAAACAAAATGAGAACATTTCATGCAAAATTCTGTAGTATATACTGGAAGTAAGCTAAAAATTCATGCTTCCATACATTTGCTATTAAAATGAAAATGTAGAAAAAGTGATGTGAGCATTCTCTCCAAAATATAGAGAAATGCTATAAACATAAATAAGGAAACAAAGGGAGGAATTAATAAAATTAAGATGGGAGCAGATGTGGCTCAAGTGGCTGAGTGTCTGCTTCCCATATGGGAGGTCCCGGGTTCGGTTCCCAGTGCCTCCTAAAAAACAAAACAAAAAAAAAACAAGCAAACAAACGGGGGAAAAAAAAAAAACCCAACTCAGGGGCGCTAATGTGACTCAGTGGTTGAGTGCCAGCTTCCCACATACGAGGTCCCAGTTCAATCCCCAGCACCAGTGCATACCTAGCTACCTACATACATACATACATAAAATAAAATAAAATAAAATGAAAGATAAAAATTGATAAAATAGAAAACTGAAAAAAATGAGACATGATAAATCCCAGAGCTAGCTATTTGAAAACCCAATAAAGGAGATAACTCAGAAGCTAGTCTAATCAATGACCAAAAGAGAGACAGTTTAAACTCACAAAATTTACATTAATGCAAGTAAAACCAACACTAAGATAACATTTCTTGATTCACGAAATGTTAATGACATTATTCACGAAGATAATGTCACAATCCAGTTTAGGGAGGGTTGGGGGCAATGGACCCTCTGTCAGACTCTTGGTAGGAGTGAAAATTGGTACATACTTTCTGGAGGGCAGTTGGGTAATATTTGTCAAACTTTTAAATGTGTGTAGCCTTTAACCAAATAACACTACTCATACATGTTCTAAGAAGATAACCAGGCCCACGCACACGTGGTGCAAACTGCAAAAGGTAGTGAAGTCAATGAAATGGCTGCCATTTTAAATAATGTTGTAGATTTACATTAGCTGACCTGAAAAAAAAAATGTCTATAATACATTAAGCAAAAAAGAAACATGCAAAATGTGAAATTATAAATTCAAAAACAAATATTTGAATTCCTGACTATGTACCAGACACCTGTCTAGGCATTTTGGGAAGCAGCAGCGAACAAGTCAGAAAATGTTCCTGTCCTCATACCGATTAGGACAAAGGCCTAAGTCAATACTATCAAGTTAGGCGTGTCTGAGGAAAAGGGTAGCAATGTGTGAACAGTAGTTATCTGTATATAATAGGATTTGGGGGTAATTTCTACTTTATTCTTTAGTCTTCTTTGTACTATTTGAAAGTTTTAAAATTACACACATGATGACTGCAATCAGAAAAAAAAGTTATTTTCTGAGAGGAGTAGCAATCATTTACACTTGAGGGGATAGTGAAGTTAGCATTTCAGTGGTGCCTGGAAATAAGGGTAGCATTTAACTGGAATGGGTATTTTCCATTATAAATATGTTATCATTATTAATCAAATATAAAACAAGAGCAACATGCCTTTTCATACCAGCACACAATGACTCTCATGCAAATTTCATGTCTAGATTCAGCAAATCCAGAAATCTTTTGAGACCCTATCATCCAATGGTGAATAAAAAAATCAATTAACCGCAGTTCTCAGGAGACATTAAATGGCCAGTTTCTCCAACTGAGATGAATGAACCAACAGCAACCTCCCATGTAGCTCCAATGACTGCTGACTACACCACAATACTGACAATTCCTTAGAAGGTTTTCCCAGCCTCTTCCCACCTGAAAAACAGTAAAATGTTTGATAAAGAAAAGAATGCATGCTTTAGTTCAACTTCTTTTTCATGTTTGACTTTAATTTTGGGAATACACACTCAGTATTTTGATATTGACATCTGTTTTAGGTTTCAACTATTCTTAAATGTGTGCTTCAATGGAAGTGAACCCTTCAACTTTTGGATGATGTCTGTCACCTGAACTGTGAAACCGTCCGTGGCTTCCCCAGGAAACCATCACATGAGTAATGGGATTCATGGACTCCTCAGCAACACAATTGTTTGTTTTCTTAATAAAGCTGACTTTAGTGTTGGAATGCCCAGCCTGCTGCTGTCTCCTGGAAGCCCTTTGAAACTTCTTGGCCCAGGTCAAAGGTTTGGCTCAGAGCAGGAGATTCTCAGCAGCACCCACGTTGCTGATCTCATTAGAGCACCTCTATTTTTACCATTTGAGCACTAAGAACTCATATTCAATCTGCTTATCTGTTAAGATTCAGGATAGAGCTTCTCCCATTCAACCTTAGAAATAAAAAAGAGGGTGG
The DNA here is from genome assembly GCA_029593785.1 of Cabassous unicinctus. Lineage (NCBI taxonomy): Eukaryota > Metazoa > Chordata > Mammalia > Cingulata > Chlamyphoridae > Cabassous > Cabassous unicinctus. The sequence goes on along the minus strand of JAQZBX010022000.1, from coordinate 21,722 downwards.
GTGTGCATCTCATAGTTACTTTGGAGTAAAATTTGTGGGAGGCATAAGGACCCAAGCTTTGAAAATAACTAGTTGGATTCTTCTCTAATAGTTAATTTTGGAAAAAGGAGCTTAAACAAGATAGAAATTTTATTTTCAAACAGATAAGAAATGAGAAGATAGAGTCTCGGCAGCTTGAGAAAGTCATTGGATACACTGTTCCAACAGCTGTAGGGTGGGCTCTTGTTTTCATGGCACAAAATGGCTGCTGGAGTTCTACCCATCTCATCAGCATCCCAGACAGCAGATTGAAGGAAGGAAGAGAATCTGACATTTACTCTCTTCAGGAGATGTCTAAACATTTTGTCTAAATACCAGTTTAACTCCTTGGTGCATTTTACCACAAGGTAGGCTAGATTAAGGAATTTTTTAAATATATATTTTATTTTTATTTATTTATTTATTTTAGAAGGTACTGGGGATTGAACCCGGGACCTTGTACATGGGAAGCAGGCGCTCAACCACTAAGCCATATCCAATCTCCACAATTTTTTTTTAATGAGGTGGTAATGTGCCAGCTAAAAATCAGGCTCCTTATTAAGGAAAATTGGGAGAGTGAATATTAGGATGCAACTAGCACACAAGCACCCATATACATACTTTTAAAAGTCTTACCAAAATTATTTTTAGGGAAAAGGCTGTCTGTCATTAATTACTTAGATGCCATAATCTACCACGTAAGTGTGAAAAGGTCCCAGATCAGGAACTGTAGAAAGAGAGCAGATCCAAATGAGGGCTGCATTTAAAATGGGAAGAATCTGAGTTTTGTTGTACTCAAAGAAAGAAGTGGGACGAAAATAAGGGAAGAAAAACACTAACAGACACGAAGGGGCCAGAGTACTCTGAGAAGTGGTGCAATGAATTTTAGAAAAAGAAAAAAGAAAGAAAAACAAAATACACAACAGGTAGAACAGCTAAATGGATTTGTAGAACAAGGATTGCTCTGCTCAAACTTACCACATTCACAAAGACCTTGTGGAGTGTGTGTGTGTGTGTGTGTGTGTGTGTGTGTGTGTGTGTGTGTGTGTGTTTAGGGGTTGTGGTGACATAAATCTGGGAAGAAAAGGTTAGAAGGGCCCTTAGCCAGGTCAGTGTACCCCACAGGGACAGTGTATGTGGGATAACAACATGATCTGAAAACTCATGAAGCAGAGACAGTAGTTTGAGCTAACGTGACTAAAAACAAAATGTCCCCCAACAAGTCACAAAAATCTTGAGGGTCTTGAGGAACAGATGTGCCGCAGGTTCAAAACTGGAATTTTGAGCCAATTCTTTCTAGAACTTAAAGGGTGATTTCATGTGAGTTAAGTTGCTATAAAATTTTAATTCTCATGTCTGTCTCCCAATGTGCTTGTGAGGAGGACAAAGCAATGTTTATTTGAGCTTTAATAAAATATAAGCTTTATAATATCAAAAACAAAGCTGCATGCCATACAGCTGGCTAGTTGTTCAGTCAGAAACAGAGCTTGCTCTTCTCATGGCCTCCTTCAGTTAGGAAGGAATTAAGTGCCGTTAATCAACTGAAGGAGTGCTATGCTCAAAAGCAAGCCTGGGTTTGCGCTCAGCAGAGTGGGTGCTCCGGTGGATTAGCAATGGGTCATCAGATGCCATGCCCAAGTGCTGTCTGCTGTAGACACGGTGGCACCCTAAGCACTGAGGGTGACAGCAATATTATTAGGTATGCTGGGAACAGTAGGCCATGGCTGTGCAGACTTGCGAGGGAAAGGAATTTTTTACTGCCTAATTTTCAGCAAAATCCTATCTGAAGCAGGACAGGAAATCAAAGAGATATAGAGACTGCCTTGGAGATAGACTCATTTATCTAGTTCAATCTACTAGGTGATACTTGATAAAAATTTTTCTATAAGATTCTTGTACATAATTCTACAAAATTTGTAGCTGTCCTCAAGACACCTTATGGAGCTGGAGTGAAGATGCTGTCCTGACCTTCATTTTCTGGAAGAGGAAACTGACCTCCGATATTAAGAATCCTGCCCAAGTTTCCACAGCTGGTAGGTGGTGAGGCTGAGACTGCCCCCGGCAGGGCTCCCACCAAGGCCTCTGCTGGTAACCCCGAATCTCACTGCCTCTAGGCATGAACACAGGGAGGCCGAGCAGTGCTGTCCCTTCGCGGGAACCAGCAGAGATTTTCATTCCATGCCTGGATTCCCAGAGACCTGATCAGAGCCAGGGTGGATGAATAGCCTCAGAAGCAGTCAAGAGGGAAGGAAAACATATTACTCAGGCATCTTATTGAGTTGGTTCCAATTAAGAAGGGACTCTCATAACTGAAATCTGGAAGAGCAACTAGAATTCTGAAAATACTTCCTTCCCCGCAGCCCTCTAAGCAAGTGAACCGATGCCTTGGGTTAGAGCTGGGTTGCAGTAACTAAGGAACTGTACTTTCTCCCTGAAGGACAAATTAAGAATTTATTGGTGCTTCCCCTCATCAGCTTTTCAGTCAGTGTAACACCATTTTGTCACTGACATTCTGGAGGGGGTTTTCCAGCATGATCGATGAGGACAAACCCATGGACTCTGATCAACGGAAGGTGACTGTCCTCGGGCAAGGGGAAGCGCAAGGTATCAGTATGGGACTTAGGAGGCACCTGCCACCTACCCCCTACCACAATTCACTCAGGGGCACATTTATTCATATTCCCTCTCCCCTAATATTTACAGAGCACTTACTGTGTGCGGAGCCCTGTTTTAGGCACTGGGGACACCTCAAGGAATAAACCACAAAAGCTTTCAGCCCTCCCAGAGCTCACAAGCCTGTTGAGGGAGACAGACAGACCACACACCACCAAACACCACTACAAAAATTTCAAGGGTGACATGCCCATGAAGGAGGAAGAAGTGACCTTCAGAGGGGCTCAGGGTGCCTCTACAACAACCCGTGTTCCCAACTGGCACCTTCCTTAGAATAAACTCCAAGGCCAGGCAAAACCCATGAACTGCAAAGGGACGTGACCTTCTTCCTCTTAAAAGTGGGTCATGGGCTCTAGGATTCACCATCCATGGTTTCACACAGTCTTTTTTTCCCATCCCTGACCCAAAAGGAAGAAAGCTTCCATCTGGCTCGGCATTTTTAAAAAATGATGCAGTCATGAAGAATGAGAAGACAAAAAATAATAAAATCCAGAGCTTGCTTTGAGAATAACTTTTTACCAACAGGATGTATCATAAATATGAAATGGCAAAGAAAGATGTTCCAGGATTTGTCCTTTGTCCTCTCTTAGCCAGACAGATAATGAGTTACCATAAGGGATTTTTTTTTTCCATTTGAACATGAGCTGCATATAACTTCCATACTTCTGTGAAAAGGGAACCCATAAATCATAAGTTATTGTTTCCTAGAAACTGCGATTGTACAAGGGAGAGCCAAACAAAAACCTTTGTTTCATGAGCTTGCAACTTTTTAATTAAATACCACTTTAAGCTCACACATGCATAAGCCAAATGTTCCCAATGCATTTCCATGTAGAGTGTGGCGCCTAAGCTCCCCCTCAGCACGGTTGCCGTGGTGCAAGGAGAATTTTTGTATTTTCTCTCTTCTTTCTTCTATTTTCCTTTATTAAATTAGGTGAAATGAGAAACACAAATCACAGGACATGGTCTGGTTCTTAACATTTCTTTTGTAGTCATCACGACCAAGGATCAGACTTTATCTATAGGCTATAAACAAATGAAGAAGAAGGGAAGAAAGAATGGAGGGAGGAAAGGAGAGAGGAAGAAGGAAGGGAGGAAGGAAGGGCAGGTGGGAGGGAGGGAGGAGGGAGGAGACTCCCCAGCCAAGGGGCATGAACACACAAGACCCTTTCATCTGGTCAGATCTACAGACCCTTGCGGCAGAGTCTGGCCAGCTGTTCATCAACGTCCATGTTTCCTTCATCTTTGATATGTGCTAAATTGCATTTCCCAGCTCCCTGGGATGTAAGTGAAGGCATGTGACTAGTTATTCCCTCACAGAAATGAAGCAGAAGGGAGGTGCCATTTCCAGTTATGGCCCCTAAAATCTCCTGGTCGGTTTCTCAGGCTTGCTCCTCCCTCACCTGCCAGGTAGATGCAAAGAATCCAGCAGAGGGTTCGGAGGCCTGGAAGACGGTAGAGCCACACCATGAAGGAGCCTGGGCTCCTGCCCACCTGTGCGGTGTTAGCACCCACCACCACCACTGCACTGAGCCATGGGCAAGAAAGTTAAGACTGAGATATGGGGCTGTTTTTACACAGTAAACTGGCCCAGATAACACACTCATTCACCCCACAGTCCCATCCTTGCTGGGTGACGCTATTAGATACTTGGAGGATGAATTCTCTCTTACATTATCTCCAACGTTTAGGCTATGCCTCAGGCATCCCTAACTTCACATTCAGAAATCTTAGCCCAAGAACTTTATCTACTAAATTTATATTTTCAGGGAGCAGTAATCTACTCTTTACCACAATTCCTTTATAAAAAGGCCTTCAAGAATGAGTCCATGACTCAAGTCAAGATGAGAAAAGTTTTCTAAATCAGAGGTCAGCAAAGATTTTCTGTTAAGGGCAAGGTATTAAATGTTTGGCTTTGCAAGCATCTGGGCCTGAGAGCTCCAGTAAGCTGTTATTTACAAAAACAGGCAGGGGCCGTGGGCCTCATCTGGCCTGGGGGCTGTGGTTTGCTGACCCCTGCGCTAAATCATTCTCCATTTTCACTGAATATGTAAATTTCTGTATCAATTTCAATCCCTCCTGCAACATTGGTTTACAGTGGCCTATTTATTTGTTTTAACACCATGCCCCCTCAGATACTACAAATGAAACGGGAGACAGTGCTGAATTCTTCTCCTCCGCACTGCATAAGGCAAATGTAATCCATTTAGTTCCTTTCCCTTGACCTTGAAGGCTAGACCTGAAGTCAGACTTGGATTTAAGTGCCATTGATTAGTCTCTGGCTTTGGTCAAGTCACTTCCTCTCTGTGAGCCTTGGTTTCCACACCAGTAAAACGAAGATTACAATATATAATTCACGGGCTTGCTTTAGGGAGGGAACCACAGAGAATAATGTATATATTTTGTGAAATGTAAAGCCCAGTACAGAGGTAAGAGACTATTATTATAAGCTGCCTCTCCCTTCCTGGATTCTGGATTTACTTTCTTCCCACTCGAAACGTGATTTTTTTCCCTGACAAATCCCAAGGAGGGTCACTAAATCCCCGTTTAGCCTAGGCCAGGAGGCTGTTGGGGTCTGCAGGCTGGCTCCACCTGTGTTCTGATTGACTGCCAGAAACTTGAGCCTCCTTTACAGCCACTAACTGGATCCAGAGAAGGCAGCTCGAGCTGCCAAAAAGGGTTGCTATTTTAAAGAGATAAAATTCAATCAAGATCTGCTTGTAATGGGCATTTTCAATATGGTGTGACTGGCCAATGACATGAGGCACTTGGCCTTGGACCAGTGCTATTTAGAATGGGCACAGGAATAGAGGTCCTGTCCCCATCAAAGAGGGTCACCTTTAGCAGTCCAAAGCTGGGACCTTCACGGTGCAAAAATCAAGACACCCTTTAGTCAATTATTTAAAATGTAAGGGAGATTTGTGGACAGAATATTTATCCTGCGATTGCATGTTTTTATGGTTGTCCCATTCTCGTGTAAGTTGCAACTGCCTAGTGCATAAAACTCCTGATTCCAGAGTAAGCCTAGTCTTCAGAGAAATTGTAAGGTTTCGTCCCCCCATGTTCCATCTGAGTCTAGCACATACTTCCCACTCTAAAATAAATGAAATGCTTTTTTATTTGATGGTGCTTGTGAGAAAAACTTTGGTTCTTGTTAACTAATCTTTCAATATTTTCTAGCAGCGTCTAGTTCAGTGCCTGCCAAGAGAAGGACTTTAACACAGATTTGATGTCCTACGTGCGAGGCATTGTCCTATATCTTACAGGGCAGGGATGGCAAACATCCAACAAAATGCCATGACACCTCCACCCTGTGTTCACAGCAGACATCAACAATCCCACATTATTTCCTGACCAGCCAAAGCCCAGCAACGGTGACTTCTGGGCCATCTCTACAGTCAGACCTCCAAGATGATGGCCCCTCTGCTTACCCTTTGTCTCTTCCCCAAACCAGGTCCATCCCCACTCTTGATAATCTTAGTTAACCGATCCACATATCCACTCAGTACCTCAATCTAAAAACCTGACAGGAGCTTTGACTAATCCTCCAACATCTAATCAACGCATTCTAGGAACTCTAATGCCCCAAATAAATCCAGAACTGCTTCTCATCAATGCCCCCATTACCATGTAGGCCATCTTTGGTCTCTACCATTTCAACAGCTTATTTGCTCCCCTGCTTCCATGTCGACCCCCTAAACTGTGTTTCCCATATAGCTGCCAGAGGGCTCTTATTAAAACAGATCATGTCAATGGCCCACTGATAAGCTATTCAACCTGCACGAATCTCTCTCTTGCCCTCCTTTCCCACGTCAGCTCAGCTAACTCTCCTCTCCACCACTGCACTGCAATGATAGCTGCATGGACCTTCTTTCAGTTCTTGGAAAACATCCAGCTCTTGACCCCACTCAGGGCTCTCCACATATTTTGTTTACTGCCTATGCTGCCCATGCCCCTCCATGGCTGAGTCCTCATTCTTCAGGTCACAACTTAAATGCCACCTCCTCAGATAGGCCTTCCTGGACACTCACTCAACCACTCTCTTGTCTGTCAACTTCATGCCCCTCTTCTCTGACCTTACTCTTTATTAGAAGACTAGGGTGTACACAGGAGTTTTAGGCACGTGAAGATGCAACTTGCAGTAGAATAGAAAACAGCCATGAAAACAGTATCTTGGTCATTTCCTAGTATTTACCACATTGTTTAATGATACATTATTTTTTGTTTTTATACCATTTCTCTTACCTAATGTGGGATAAGCTCCACTGGGGGAGGGGGAATGTTTGTCTTATCACTCAGTGCATAAAATATGCATCTGAGAGCCTCTCAATATATGTTTGTGGAAGGACTGAGGAGAGAGGGCACAAAATATTCTGCTTGAACTCAAGGCGCTTTCAGACTATCTAGAGAAAAATAGACAACCATATAAAGCAAATATTACTACATTCTATATGGCAGGAAGATCCAAGCCATGGTCAAAGGTACCTTTTGTGGCATCCACCTCACCCCAATAGCTCTCTTCCCCAGGAAATCCATGCACATGCAGAATGGACTCCCATATGCAAGAGTAGATCTGTGTTTGAACCACAGGATGCTGCCCATCCTCATTGCCCAAGCCTGATGCTTGCTACTGCTTGTCTTATCAAAAGCACCTTGAGGACAGGGAACCCGTTGGACTTGCCCATTATTGAATCCAGCACCTGAGACTTGTGACTGCTCCACAATCATATTTTGAATCTATGAAAGCACAGAGCCAGGTAGTGAGCCAGATGTCCAAGTCTTATTTATTGGGTGGCCTGGGTTTGGTTTAGGCTGCAGGAATCTAATAAGGGGACACCCAGAGAGATGAAACTAGATGCCTAAATGTCTATTCATTCAACCATTCTCATAATTTCTAATAAAATTAGAAACAAAGGGTCATTGTGAAGGGTCTTTGCCTGTCCCTTCCTTCTCAGAGAGTCCCCAGGGGTGGTTTTCAGAGCCTTAGCTGAGGTTTGGCCTGGCCCGTGTAAGTCCCATTGTTTGTGGTTCCCCTGGAAGAGTCAGTTCCCCTGCATACCCCCACCCCTATACCAGAGCCTTCATGTTCCTCTTTGAAAATGACACACTGTGGGGGCGGGGGGAGCGTTCTTTGCAGAGGAATTTTACCCTTGGAGGAAAGTATCAAGTGCCAGGTCATACATTTAGAAGGTCCTGTTCTCAGAAGGCATTCTGAATGGTTTCCCCAAAGTGTACAAGTAGAGGGTTGTTTTATAACCATTCTGCCAGAGGTTTCAGAAAGAGGAAAATTCTGTGCAGGGATCCAGGCCAATTTCCTTCCTAAAACACTGGTTTATTTTCTGCCACCCACTTGGCAGGTAGGCAAACTGAGTCTGGGTATTGCTGAGTACATGTCAGAAGAGTGACTTATAGAGAAGATGTCTAATAGGCCAAGCTCCATGCACCCCAATATCCCTCTTCTTCCTCTTCACTTAGAAACTGAACCTGATTAACATCGAGAATGTTCTGCCAGACAAATGGAACCTCTTGTCTTGGATAAAGTAGGGTAGGTGAAATCATGGTGAGAGCAGATTAGGTTAAGACCAACACAAGAAAGGGAAATGGCTAGCTCAGTTAGTTGGTTTAATGTGTATGAAACCTGCCCCAGTTGACATTTGCATAGACCAGTTTTATATTAGAGGCAAAGATTTGATTTGACTTCCTTTTGTGTCCAGTGGACAGACATAGGGATGACTCAAATCATCTTACTTGTTAAACGTTCTTCCTCTTTGTGGTAATAGGTTTGGTTTTGTACTCCCACTCTATTCCCAGCATCCAGGACAGTGCCTGGCACATAGTAGGTCCTCAATAAATATTTGTTAAATTACTGTTAATGAATATGCTTAATTTGCCACTTCACTTTGGCCTCACATGTTCTCCGACTTTCTGGGACTCAGATCATTGTTCTAACATAGTTTATTTTTTCTTAAGCAAGAGGTCAATCGTCATTTCCACCCTGCAAGAAAACTAGTATCTGAGACTACACTTGGTCACAATCTCAGGATGTCCCTTGGTCTCCCTGAGATGCATCGTGCAGAGACTGAGCGTCCAAACCTTCCCTACTGCAGGTCTACAGGATGAAAGCACAAACAGCTGAGTATAAAACCCATGGACTTCGGCCCAGTGAAGTCACTACTTTGGGGGCTCGGGATTGTCATCACTGTCCACACAAGTCCGTGCTTCTGGACTCTGGTGGTAGCCTTCGCGCACCTGCCACATCTGGCTCAAGGCTGAGAGTTTGGGCTACGACAGGTCAGATTCAAATCCAGCTTTGGCCTCAGGACTGTGGACAGTGTATTCAGCTTCTCTGGGGCTCAGTTTCCTTGATGGTGAAATAGGATAGAATAAAACTCCCTCAAATCATAGCAAATCGCAAACTTCGATGTGCACACAAATAGCCTGGGGATCTTATTATGGTGCAGGTTCAGACTCAGCAGTTGTGGGGCTGGGCCTGAGTCTCTGCATCTCTAACAGGCTCTCAGGTGCTGCTGTTGCTGCTGGTCATAGGGCGTTAAATGAGATAACCACGGGAACTAAAGGAGATTATCATTAACACTGATAGGTATTAGAAAACAAATTATTAACAATTAGTATCAGGTGCATTTTGGTTAAAACACATGAACTTACTACTGCCAGGTTTGAATGAGACTGTTTCTGTCCCTGGGACCTTTTATGCAGGTTTGTGATTACATCTGAAAACAGTGTTCAGACCTTTCCCATAAGTCCTAAAGTAACTGCAGAAGTCAGGGGCACAGTGAGAAGATATTTTATTACCCAAGTATTTATGTATGGGTTTTTGGGGTTTTAAAACTGGCAATTAAAGCCTTGTAAATTTGTATGATCAACAAAATAAACGTAGAAGGGTTAGTTACTCATTGCTAATAAATTTGATCATTCATTTATAAAACGAATGTTCGCCCAAGAATCACAGAGCGCTCTATAAATATCGCTTTGCTAAGCCACAAACCACCCCAAGGAGGAAGGCACACAGGACCCCTGAGGGGCTAAACAAACCCTCCTGGACCCGTGGGACAGGGAGGGCAGCTCTCACGCCCCCTTCCCACATTTAGGTTCAGCTTCTGCCCCAAAGGGGCCTGAGGCTTTGAAGCAAAGTATCTGTTTGGAAGCATTTCAGATCAGCAAGCCTGGAGGCTCCATCCCCACATAGCCCCAGGAACCCTTCCGTGAGTTGGAGAAAACCATATATCTTATTTGGGAGGTTGAGAAGGACTTGCCTCCTCCTCTTCCACTTTTCCTGACGTGCCCTCCGGGCAGTTCAACTCCTACTGAAGAAGTAACTTTCAGAGGGACTGGCCCAGCTATGGACCTCAAGCCAGGATGGAATTAATGAAACAAAACAAGACAAAACTGCTTTATCATGGGTTTCTCAAGCAGATTCCCTGCTTCAAGCCTTACTTCCTGAGGGTCCTCTTCACTTCTCTCCCATAAATGAACCCGGTAAATCCTTCTGTCTCTGCGTCATGGTGCCCTGGGTGGTGTGGCTTTGGTGTCTGACAAAGCTGAGTTTGAATTCCAGGCCCCCACTGGAGGGTCCCGTGGACCTCAAGTTGCTTAGCTGTGAAATGGGCTAAGTACAGCCAACGTCACCTGTTGACCTCATGGATGGGTGACAGATGCTGTGTGAGAAGCCCCTGGTTCACGGAAGCCTCCGTCAATGGGACTTATCACTGTTAGTGGTGGTGGTGCCAGTTTTGATGCCGGTCATAGATGCAGCATCAGCAGCAGAATAGCAAGGCCAGGTCTCAACTTCTATGAAAGGGGTATGTGTTCTGATGACTCCTAAACACGCACGCACACATGCAAGTAGCAGCCCACACATACGTACACCCACACACAGCCCATCCACGCTCTCCCCCACACCTGCACCCACTCACAATATGGACACACTCCACATACACATGGATCATACAACGCAAAGCCATAGTACCCAAACCTGTACTATTCTAAAATTTAAATATCAGTTTTTGATCTCAGAAGTTTTAATATGTATATAAAAACTGAATTACGCTTTCTCTGGCCCTGTCTCTCTTGGTGCAGGTGTGGGGGAGACGCAGGAGAGCTCATCCCCCCCGGCTGGTGCTACAAGCAGAGCTTTAGCTGCCTGCTGGGTTACCTAGCCAGGCCAGAAATCGTGTCTTACACTTTCTTCCAAAATTCTTTTTTTTAAAGATTTATTTATTTATTTATCCCCCCTTGCTGCTTGTGTTCGCTGCGTCCATTCGCTGTGTGTTCTCTCCGTGTCTGCTTATCTCCCCCTTGCTGTGAGGTCCCGCTGCATCAGCCCTCCGCGCTGCGCGGGCTGGCCTGCCCTCACAAGGAGGCCCTGGGAAGCGAACCCGGGGCCTCCCATATGGTAAACGGGAGCCCTATCGATTGAGCCACATCCGCTTCCCTCTTCCAAAATTCTTAAACAGACCATCTTTGAAGCCCTAACCCCCTCCTGCCACCTGCCTTCAGACCAGCTGCCATCACCCCTACCCTTGCTGGAAAGAGGACTCAAAATCTCTGCTGCCACAGCAGCTGATAGCGTGCCACCATTACTGTTCTCGGTCTTGGCCTCCTCAGCTGTCCACGCTCCCTCACTGCCCCCCGACCCGGTACATCCCCGTGCTCCTCTACTGGCACAAGGCCTTCAGCAGCTTTCAGTTTCCTACGATTTCTTTCTAACCACTGTTTATCTCTGTGTTCTCTCTCTTGATTCAGTCTCTGCTAGATCAGGAATCATCTTCATTTAATGAGCTTTATCCCTGTCCAATATGCAGGTAGGGATTTAATGAGAACTGGAGACATTCTCACCACTGCTGCCTTTTGTTGATCAAGGTGGAGAATCCACAGAAGATTTGAGCAGAGAACAGAAAGAAAAAAAAGTACAGGGTAGACATGTTTCTAGAGGGAAGAGGACCTATAAAACTTTTTAATGTATCTTCCTATAAAAGGACTTCTGGTTTGCACTGGGCTTGGAATGAATCACTTCCACTAAAGTTTTTAAGACGTCACCACTCCAGCTACCTAAGAGGGCAAACGTCTGCTATAAGAACTGCTGCAAGCCATTTTATCTACCTGAGCCTGCCTCGCTGGGTCCACCCTGAATCAGCCACCCAAACAGAGAAACTTTTCTCTTAGACCAGATGATTGCAGAAAATGGATGTGTTATGATTAAATTGTCTTTCACATTTAATGTTTTAAAAAGTGTTACCATCAACTCCAGATCCATTTTTAATTTCTTAATGGAAGCCATTATTGATACATTTCTCTTGAAAGAATAAAGGCCGCCTAGCAACATTTTTTAGAAAGTGAATTTGTATTAAGTTTTTTTTTCTGTTTTTTCCTTTGGTTTCCAGTATCGAAGTGGAGTTATCTAAAAGCTATTCAAATCTGTGAATATTTTTTAAGTATGGTTAAAAATGAAGTATGAATTATTGGTTTAATTCAAATGAAGTAAGCCAATGTTTTCTGTTCATTTCTCAAGCATTTTTCCTCTGCAGTTTGAGTCACACTATTCCCTTCATCTAGAATATTCTTCTTACATATCCCCAAATCTTTATATTCTTTAAGCAAATTTAAAGGCACTCAACCTTCACAGCTTCAAATGCTTCATTCTCCAGTCGTCACTGATTTCTCCATTGGAAGTCATCTCCCTCACTTCTACCTACTTTCAAATGGGAAATAGCAATTTTGAGGTGTTTGTTCAGTCTTCAAAAGCAGGGTGTCCTGGCAAATCAGGCTTGCATTCTTTTTTTAAAAACAGTTTTCCTGAGATATGATTCACATACAACATAAAATTCATCCCTTTATAGTGAACAGTACAGTGATTTTGAGCGTATTCAGAGTTGCCCAACCATCAGCATAATCTAATTTTAGAATATTTTCATTATCCCAAAAAGAAACTCCATACACAGTACATATTAGCAGCCACTCCCATCCTACCCACTCCCTAAATTCTAGGCAACCAATAACCTACTTTCAGTTTCTATAGATTTGCCTGTTCTGGACTATTCATATAAATAGAATTGTACATAATGTGGCCTTCTGTGTCTGGCTTCTTTCACTTAGCATAACATTTTCAACATTTATCCATGTTGGCGCATGTATGAGTATTTCATTCCTTTTCATCCATCGTATGGATATACCACCTTTTGTTTATCCATTATCATTTCAGACATTTGGGTTGTTTCCACTTTTTGGCTATTATGAATAATGCTCAATGAACATTCATGCACAAGTTTTTGCATGGACATATGTTTTCATTTCTCTTGGGTAGATACCTAGAAGTGGAATTATGGGTCATGTGCTAACTCTATGACTAACATTTTGAGGAACTGCCAAACTTTTTCAAAATGGCTGTACCATTTTACGTTCCTACCAGCAATGTATGAGGGTTTCAATTTCTTCACATCCTTGCCAACACTTGTCATTGTCTGCCTTTTTGATTATCAGGCTTGCATTCTTAGTCTGAAGTTTTATTTCAGGAAACAGGTTTGAGGAAAAGAAGGGTATCTGGAAAACTTACCTCAAGAAACTTTTTCCATAAAACTCTCACAGCATCTGACTCTTAAGCAGGGACAACATGTGGGAAGAAAAGTGCTGCTATGCCTCAGAACAGGGAAGCCCTTTGCAATTCCATCACAGTGGCAGGGCTTGTGAATGGGGCATCTGTGGTCAACTATTTTCAGTCCTTGATGGTCTCATAGGTAAAATGCAGAGGGTACCCTATTATTCATGAAAACAAAAGGGAACATGTATGTGAACATAGCTGCGAGCTCTCAGGAACAACAGGCACTCAATATTACCCTCGGAGAAAGTTCTTCTCTTAATTAAATATTTTTTATTAAAGAAGTTGTAAGTCAACAGAAAAATCATGAAGAAAATATAGAGTCCTCATATATGCTATAAACACTCAGTTTCCCTTATTAATATTTTGCATTAGTGTGGTACCTTCATTAAAATTTATTTTAAAAATTATTATAATTATACTATTAACTATAGTCTATAATTTACATTAAGGCTCACTGTTTGAGTGTTACAGTCCTATGCTTAAATTTTTTTTTTTTATTCTAGTAACATACATACAACATAAAATTTCTCCATTTAATCACATTCAAATGTATAATTCAGTGGTATAAATTACACTCAAAATGTTACACTACTATCAAAACCATCCATTACTAAAACAAGTCCATCAACCCAAACAGAAATTCTGTACCAATTAAGCATTAACTCCTTATTCCTAACCACCATCCCCACCCCTGGTAAACTGTATTCTAGTTTCTGAGTCTATGAATATGCTTATTCTAATTATTTCATATCAGTGAGATTACACAATATCTTTCCATTTATGTCTGGCTTATTTCAATCGACATAATGTCTGTAAGGTTTACCAACGTTGTTGCATGTATCAGGACTTCACTCCTTTTCATGGCTGAATAATGTTCCATTGTATAAATATCCATTTATGGGTTGACAGACACTTAGGTTGCTTCTATCTTTTGGCAATTGTGAATCATGCCAGTAAGAATATTGGTGTGCAAATATCTGTTCAAGTCCCTGCTTTCAATTTTTTTAGTATACGCAGAGAAGTGGGATTTATGAATCATATGACAATTCTCTACTTAATTTTCTGAGGAAACCACCATATTGCTTTCCAGAGTGACTGCAACATTTTCCATTTCCACCAACAATAAACAAGTAAGTGTTCATATTTCTGCACATCCTCTCCCATACTTATTTTCCATTTTTTGAATAGTAGCCATTCTAGTGAGCATGAAATGGTATCTCACTGGGTTTTTGATTTGCATTTCCCTAATGGCTAAAGATGTTAAGCAGCTTTTCATGTGCTTATTGGCCATTTGTATAACTTCTTTGGAGAAATGTCTTTTCAAGACCTTTGCCCAATTTTTAAAAATCAGTTTTATTGATACATATTCATAAAGCATATAATCCATCCAATGTGTACAATCAATGGTATTTGGTATAATCACAAAGTTGTGCATTCATTACCTCAATCAATAGTAGAGTGCTTTCATTACTCCAATAAAAATAATAATAATAATAATAAACTAAAAAAAAACTCTACTACTTAATAATCATCTCTCAATCTCTCTATCCCTTACCTGCCATACATAGCTGCTATTCTGTTTCTAATTTATTTGTATTTATATTTTGTATAGGTAGAGTCAAACAATATGTGGTATCTTTTGTCTAGTTTCTTTGACTTAGTATATTTCCTTTTTTTACCCTTAGTGGAAGATTATTAATGTATTACTATACACTGCTGTCCATAGTTTGCTTTGATTGTATTTTTGCCTGATATTAATATCTTGTAACATTAATGTACATTTGCTTTTTTTCAAAGATAAACAGTCTTATATATGCAATGTTACTCATACTCATATTTCACATGAGGTTTTGCTATGCTATACAGTCCCATGTTAGATTTTTTAATTTTCCTTCTAGTAATATACCTGACCTCAGATTTTCCCTTTCAACCACTATCATACCCATATATTAACACTGCTATTTACAAACAGAACAGTATGATGTGCTTTCACCATTTCTATTCATTTCCAAAGATTTATGAACAACCTTTTTATCAATTCTGTACAGATTAAACCTCAATTTTCCATTCTGTAACCACATTCTATTTTCTGGTGGCTTATATTCTAGTTATTAACTCCATGAGTTTACACAATATATTTAGTTCCTGATAACACAATCATATTTAGCCTTTTGTGACTGGCTTGCTTCACTCAACATAATATCTTCCAAGTTCATCTGTGTTGTCATATGCTGCACGACTTCATTTCTTCTAACTGCTGCATAATATTCCATCATGTGTATACACCACAATTTGTTTATTCATTCACTGGTTGATGGACATCTGAATTGTTTCCATCTTTTGGTGATTGTGAATAACACCACTATGAACATCTGTGTGCAGCTGTCTGTCTGTGTCACTGCTCTCAGTTCTTCTGGGTATATACCACATAGCAGTGGTATTGCCGGGTCATATAGCAAATCTACATTCAACTTCTTAAGAACTGCCAAACAGTCCTCCACAGAGGCTGTACCATTCTACATTCCCACCAACAGGAAATAACTGTTTCTATCTCTCCACATCCTCTCCAACTTGTAGTTTTCTGTCTTTTTAATAGTGGCCATTCTAATAGCTGTGAAATGATATCTCATCTAGCATTGATTTGCATTTCCTTAATTGCTAGTGATGTTGAACATTTTTTCATGTTTTTTTTTTTTTTTGCCATTTGCATTTCTTCTTCAGACAAATATCTGTTCAAGTCTTTTGCCCATTTTTTAATTGGGTGATTTGTCCTTTTAGTTGAGTTGTAGAATCTCTTTATATATTATGGATATTAAACCCTTATTGGATATACGATTTTCAAATATTTTCTCCCACTGAGTTGGCTGCCTTTTTCACCCTGTTGACAAAGTTCTTTGAGGAGCAAACATGTTTAATTTTGAAGAGGTACCATTTACCTAATTTTCCTTTCATTGCTCGAGATTTGGGTGTAAGATTTAAAAGACCCCACCTACCACCAGATCTTCAAGACATTTCCCTACATTATCTTCTAGTAGTTTTAGGGTGCTGGCTTTTATATTTAAGTCTTTGATCCATTTTGAGTTGACTTGTATAGGGAGTGAGATAGGGGTCCTCTTTCATTCTTTTGGTTTTGGATATCCAGTTCTCCCGGGACCATTTGTTGAAGAGACTGTTTTGTCCCAGTACAATGGACTTGGTAGGTTTGTCAAAAATCAGTTGGCCATAGAAGTGAGGGTCAATTTCTGGACTCTTAATTCTACTCCATTGATCAATGTTTCTGTCCTTATGTCAATACCATACTGTTTTGACCACTGTAGATCTGTAATATGTCTCAAGTTCAGGCAGTGAGATTCCTCCTACATTGCTCTTCTTTTTCAGATGTTTTTGCCTATTCGGGTGTCCTTTCCCTTCCAAATAAATTTGGTAATTGCCTTTTCTATTTCTGTAAAGTAGGCTGTTGGAATTTTTATTGTAATTGCATTGAATCTATAAATCAGTTTGGGTAGGACTGACATCTTCACTATACTTAGTATTCCAAATGATGAGCATGGAATGTCTTTTCATTTGTTTAAGCATTCTTTGATCTCTTTTAGCAGTGTTTTGTAGTTTTCTGAATAGAGGTCCTTTACATCTTTGGTTAAATTGATTCCTAGGTATTTGAGTCTTTTCATTGCCATCGTAAATGAATTTTCCCCTGATTTCCTCCTCAGATTGTTCAATACTAGTGTACAGAAATATTTCTGATTTTTGCATGGTAATCTTGTATCCTGCCACTTTGCTGAACTCATTTATTAGCTCAAGTAGCTTAGTCATAGACATTTAGGGATTTTCTAAATATAGGACCATGTTATCTGTGAATATTGAGAGTTTTACTTCCTCTTTTCCTATTTGGATGCCCTTTTTTTCTTGTCTAATTAATCTAGCTAGAACTTCTTGTACAATGTTGAATAACAGCGATGACAATGGGCATCCATGCCTTGTTCCCAATCTTAGAGGGAAAGCTTTCAACCTTTCCCTTTTGAGTACAATGTTGGCTGTGGGTTTTTCATATATGCCCCTTACATTGAAGGACTTTCCTTCTATCTGTATCTTTTGAAGTGTTTTTATCAAGAAAGGATGCTGGATTTTGTCGAATGTCTTTTGTGCATTGCTTGAGATGATCATGTTGTTTTGTCCTTGCAATTTGTAAATATGGTATATTACATTAATTGAGTTTCTTCTTTTGAACCACCTTTGCACACCAGGAATAATTCCCACTTGGTTGTGGTGTATAAGTCTTTTGATATGTTGTTGTATTCTATTTGCAAGTATTTTGTTGAAAATTTTTGCATCTATATTCATTAGAGAGATTTGCCTGTAATTTTCTTTTCTTGTAGTATCTTTATCTGGCTTTGGATTAGGATGATGTTGGCTTCATAAAATGTGTTGGATAATTTTCCATCCTCTTCAGTTTTTTGGAAATTTAAACAGGATTGGTGTTAATTCTACTTGAAATCCTTGGTAAAATTCACTTGTGAAACCATCTGGTCCTGGAGTTTTCTTTGGTGGGAGATTTCTGTTGACTAATCCAATCTCTTTAAATATGATTGGTTTGTTGAGTTCCTGTATTTCTTGTGGAGTCAGTGTAGGTTGTTTGTGTGTTTCTAGGAATTTATCCATTTCATCTAGGTTGTCTACTTAATTGGCATAAAGTTTCTCATAATATCTTCTTACGTTCCTTTTTATTTCTGTGGGGCCAGTCATAAGGTCTCCCCTTTCATTTCTGATTTTATTTATTTGCATCTTCTCTCTTTTTTCTTTGGTAGTCTAACTAAGGGTTTGTCAATTTTACTGATCTCAAATAACAAGCTTTTGGTTTTGTTGATATTCTCTATTGTTTTTTTTGTTGTTGTTGTTGTTGTTCTTTTATTTATGTCTGCTCCAATCTTTATTATTTCTTTCCGTCTGCTTGTTTTAGGATTGGTTTGCTGTTCTTTTTCTAGTTCCTCCAGGTGTTCAGCTAAGTCTTTGATTTTAGCTCCCTTTTCTTTTTTAATATAGGTGTCAGGGCTATAAATTTCCTTCTCAGCACTATCTTTACTGTATCCCATAAGTTTTGATAAGTTGTGTTCTCATTTTTAGTCATCTCAAGATATTTACTAATTTTCTTATAATTTCTTTCATGAAAGGTGGGAAATTTTTTAGCCAATATTTCCTCAAATACTCTTTCTGCCCCTTTTCCCTTCTCTTCTCCTTCTAGAACTCCCATGACACATGTAAATGTAAAACCTTTGAATTTAATACAATCAACGGGTTTCACACCCAGAGGAAGTGATCAGTTTATAAACATAATCCTTCTTTTTGGAATTCATAAATAATATCAAACTGCTACATTCCACCCTCTGAATTCTAAAAAGATATTACAATATTAAAAAAAACAAAACCTTAAATCAGTAATAATGCTAAAAACAAAATCACATCATAATGAATCAGTTATAGAAATACAGTTTGTCTTGGGACAAAGTTCCCTCTGGCTGTAGACCTGTGAAACTTATAAAACAATTTATCTGCTTCCAATATACAAAGGGACAGACATAGCATAAACATTTGCATTACCATAAAGAGAATTTGGGAGGGAAACATGAGTCACTGGTCCCCTACAATTCTGAAAACTTGCAAGGCATACTACATTAGATTTCAAAGTCTGAGAGTCATTCTTAAGATGATGGTTTCTTCTCACCCTTGAGGCCTCATGGGGGCTCACCCTTTCCACAGGTTTGTCCAATGGCCATTTCCTTGGTTCCACCCTCATCAAGCATCTGGGTAGCGACTGAGCTCCAGACCTCATCCTCCAAGAACACTGAGGTGATGGCCACTCTTTCCCCAAACTCTGGGGTACAGTCTCAACCCCCTTAGTACAGTGAGGTAGTGGTAACATCCTCCCTAATCTCTGGCATACAAGCCCAATCCTCTCAGAACAGTGACTTGGTAACCTGGCTTTCCCTAATCTATGGGGCACAGGCCCACCCCTCACAGAGTAATGGGATGTCTTGCTAAGTTCTCTGCAACTTTAAAACATGGATTGTCTCTCCTCCAGTTTCCAATAATAGTTTCATCATTTCCTTCTAAGGCCTTATAGGAAATAACTTTAGGCTCCATATTCCTACCACAAGTCTCTTCAAAGCAATCTAGGCCTTTTCTATCAAGCATCTTACAATTCCTCAAAAAAATACCCCTTACCCATTTATAAAACCATTCCAGCATTTTTGGTAATTGCAAAAGCACAACCCCAATCCCACTACCAAATTCTGTATTAGTTAGCTAAGAGGCATGCTGATGCAAAGTACCAGAAATCTGTTGGCTTTTATAAAGGCTATTTATTTGGAGTAAAAGCTTATAGTTACAAGGCCCCAAAGAGTCCAACGCAAGGTTGTCTTTTCTCACCAAAGTCAGTTGCCACATGTTGAAGCAAGATGGTTGCCAATCTCTGGGAGGGTTCAGCCTTCCTCTCTCTCAGCTACAGGCTGGCATAGAGTTTGTTTCTTTCCAGGTTCAGCTGCTCTGTTCTTTTCACAAGGTCAGCTGTAAACTATTAGGTGAATGGCTTAGCTCTCTCCAGGGCCCCAGGATCAAAGTTCTCTCCTCTGTCATGTCCATGGAGCTCTTTCTTCTTTCTCTGTGTCTTCTTCTGTGAGTGTCCATTTATATAGCCTGCCAAGGGGACAAAGACTCAACCCTGAATTACATCCTACTGACATGGTCGAATCAAAACCCTAATCTTGATTTAATTGAGTAAACATAAAACCTTTGGATTTAAAACAATCAAAGGGTATCACATCCAGAGGAACTGACCAGTTTATAAACATAATCCTTCTTTTTGGAATTCATAAATAATATCAAACTGGTACAACACATGATGTTACACTTAATGTTACCATTCAACTCCCTGAGCCCCTGCTCAATTTTTTTACATTGTTTTCTCTCTGTGTTCTTCTCTCTCTTCAATTTCAGTGGTTCTGTATTCTACATCACTTACTCTTTCTTCTATCATTGAGTCTGCTGCTGTGTGCCTCTATGTCCTTTGATCTCACCTACTGTGTCTTTCATTCCCATAAGCTGTTATTTTTCTGTTCAGGTTTTCAAATTCTTCTTTGTGCTCATCCAGTGTTTTCTTGATGTTCAGCTCTGAGGTTGGCTGTGTCATCATAACCAGACTGTAGGGCCAGCTGGAAGGGAAAGGGAGCCTGGGGATCAGGAGCTGATGAAGTTAGAGAGTGTGAGGCCTTGGGATGTAACTACTAGCAGGTAGGCAGCCCACGAGATGATGGAAGGGCCATTTAGCAAGTGCCTTTTGAGTACCTACGTGCAAGAACTGAGACTGGTTCACAGGGGACTTGTGGTTGCTACCTGGAAGAACTCACCCCCTGGTGGAAAGTTAACACTTCTCTACTGCCAAGCAGCTTATGAGAATTCTGTCTCCAGCAGTGGGCTTTGGAGAGGAATGGTTCTGGGAGTTCTGTTGACCTCCCTGGGCTCTTCTTTTCCACAGCATCTGAATGATATTCAAAGCCCCCGTCAGCTTCTAGATGTGCTTTTGGCCTGTCTTGCTCTTTGACATGACTTCCTCACTAGGGCTAATCATTTCTAGCTTTGATTTAAAGTGAGAGATATGTGACTCTTCTTTTCACTTGAACACTTAGAGGCCATTGTAGGGTTACTAATTGACCTAATTTCAACATTGTTGTATCTCAGGGAATAGGGAGACCAGAGGAGAGAGATGGGGAACAGTCATGTGGTGGAGCAGTCAGAACACACACATTTATTAAGTTTGCCATCTTATATGGGCATGTTTCATGGTGGCCCAAAACAATTACAATAGTAACATCAAAGGTCACAGATCAACACAACAAAGATAATAATAATGAAAAAGTTTGAAAAATTAAAAGAATTACCAAAATGTGACTCAGAGACATGAAGTGAGGTCATACTATTTAGAAAAATGACACCCATATACTTGATCAAAACAGGGTTGCCACAAACCTTCAATTTGTAAAAAAACATAATACCTATGGAGCACACACATATACACACAAAAGTGAAGTGCAGTAAAATGAGGTATGCCTCTATTCTATTTCTTCATAAGAAAGTGTGGGTAGTTTGCGTGCTCAAGGAATTTGTCCATTTCTCCCATGTTTTCTAATTTGCTGGTGTACAGTTGTTTATAGTATATTCTTTTTATTTCTGTGGGGTCAGTAGTAATGCCTCCCCTTTAATTTCTGATTATAGTTATTTTCATACTCCTTTTTAAAAATAATTTTACTGACATATAGCTCACAAACCTTATAATTCACACATTTTTAAAGTGTACAATTTAATATTTGCGTATTTTAATATTTGAGTATTTTTTGCTCATTGCTCGCTTTTTTTTTTTTTTCTC
>JAQZBX010021999.1:0-31870 GCA_029593785.1 Cabassous unicinctus | reverse complement strand
ACTATGAATTTCCACCCCAGAAATTTAAAGGCAATCCTAGGTAAAGTTACAAAATGAGTCAAGATTGCCTAGAGCTTTTTCTCCCTGAATTCATTTTTCTTGAAACTTATTTTTGCCTTCATGCTACTTCCCTGTTCCAAACATGACAACCAAGCCATACTAAGATGGAGATAAAATGTATTAGCAGTATTTATATGAATTATAGTAAAGAGGCTAAGAGCATAGTAACTACACTCAGAGAGATCAGGATTTAAGTACTGAGTCCATCATTCACTAGTTAATTCATCCAAGCCTCCATTTCTACACCTGTAAAAAGAAGATAAGAATATCCAGCTTTACAGATTGATGTAAAGACTAAATGAGATGTCCCGAATATGCTTGGTATTAGGCTAAGTACTTGTGAGTGTCTAATAAAGTGATGCTGATAATTATTTATTCTCTTCTCCTGTTATTGGCTCAAATTTAGCTTGTAAATAAATAAAAACCATCTATCTTTACATAGGAACTGAACCTCCTCTATCCTGCCTAACTGATGTGTAAGAATTCACTGCAGGCCTTACATTCTACCCTTTTCAATTTTGCCTTGTTCTTTTCGGTCCTACATTCACTTTCCTAACTTTCTTTCAACTTTCTGCTGACAGAAAGTCAAACATAGGGACTGAGCAGCCCCTCCAATCCTATCTGACTAGGATTCCACCCCAAAATTTCTAACACCACTTACTTCTCATTCATTCCTCCATCCAGTCATGGAAAAATCTTTGAATGACTGTCTCCTATTTGTCAGATAGCAGCTGGGAATACAAAAGTAGCAGGGATCTCTTCAAGCAGTCAGCTGCAGAATGAATGGAGAGGACCTATTTGAAAGACATTAAGGAAGTAACAGAACTTGAGGATTTATGGGTCTGGCAGTTCGAGAATGAAGTTCACTTCCTTTAACCACCCTGCCCTAGAAATTCCTAGAATCCTCTAGAAATTCCTTGTATAAATATGCTTTTGTCTGCATATTCTCCTTTGCTAAGCTCTACTATAAGGTACATTATGCAATATCAGGAATACTAATATAATGGGGAGGAATGTTTCAACTTCTGTATGTTCACACACACATTTTTTTAGAAACAAATTTGCCCCAGCTGAAACTGGCAAACACTGACAGCACAAGGAAAGTTCAAATACTTTGACCCACATTTGCTTTAATTATTTGGTTTGGGAACTTTGAAGACTTTAAGAATGATTTGTCATCTCAAAGCTTTAGGGCCTTTTAAGGGTCAGCATTCTACTGGTGAGAAATGCAAAACAAAACACTTGAATGTGCTATATGGTTCTGCAAAGGAAAGCAAATGCCATCCTGTAACTGCATAGTTGAATCAACAAGTAGCTAAACTGTTCTGCAAAAATAATGCAAAATGTTGACTATTATGAGGTGTCTTGCTTATCGCTTTCTCATAAGGCAGACAAGGGAAAAGGTTGGGACCCTGAGACCCACAAAAGTAAAGTTGAGAAAGGGAACTCTTATACTAGAGGATAATTGTCTCCAGAATCATGGTGGCAGTCCAGAGCAAAGAAGAAAAGAATCAGTAGAGGACCCATATGTGGCACGTGGATAGATCCCAGAAGTACAAATGTACATACCAGATTTGTTTTCCTTTTCTGCAGTATAATCCACCACCCATTCCCTCTTTGTTGCCCTGAAATTCAGTAAAATCTTTTGAAAACATCTTGTATCAGTTTGGTGTGGAACATTTAAAGGAAGGTCTGTATCCATGCACAGGGTGAAGGAGAGCAAGGAAAACAGCTCAGCAATATGGAAAAGCTTTCTAAAGGCAGCCAAAGAAATTTTAAGAGAATCCCAGAGCAGTGGTTCAAAGCAAGGAGTGACTAGCAAAGAAACACAATGTGTGAGCATTCCTTGGGCTCTTCAGAAATCCTTGAAAGAGAATAGACTTCTTAGATTCCACAAGCTGCAGACTCAGATTGTTGTTATTTGAATATTGAAGGAAAGAGATAACTCAAAAATTGGTACCTACCAATCATACATTCAGTCTTAGGCATGTAGAGTTGGAGTTACTTGTTAAGTGTTATTAAGGATTAAATCATTTCTTCCACAAAAGTCCAATTCTACACCTGTGCATGATTGTTTTGTAAGTTCACAACTTCTGTAATAAAAATATATTTAAAAAAAAAATTTTAAAGTCCAAATCCCTGGTCCTATGGTTGTGAACTCACTTATAAATAGGATCTTCAAAGATCCTTTTAGCTAAGATGAGGCCAAATTGAATCTGTGTGGGCCTTAATCCATTATGACTGGTGTCTTTATAAGCAGAAGAAACTGGAACACAGTGGTGGAAGGAGACAGAAGGAGACAGATGGCCATATGATGGAAACAAAAATTGAGTTACAGATTGCCAACCAGCCACCATCAGAACTCTACAGACTTCAGAGAAAACATGATCCTGCTAACACCTTGATTTTGGACTTGTAGCCTTCAAAACTGTGAAACAACAAATTCCTGTTGTTTAATCCAGCCATCCTGAGGTATTTGTTGCTGCAGCCCAGAGAAGAAAATAAACTAGGTTTGTAAGAAAAGGTAAGAGTCCAATATACTGCATTTTGAACCACCTTCACTAGATAGAGCATAAACAAAGACTCAAAAGAATGCAAATAGGTCTCCTAAATGTTTTAAAGTAGGTCTTTAAACATAAAGGCATTGCTGAAGGATTCTATGAGAGGAAAGTGGCTAGACATATGCAATCCTTTTCAGGGGCTTCACCTGCTTGTTTCCCTTACCAGTGAGGTCCCTCCAATGTAATATGACCTACTATTCCCAGAAAATTCCATTAAAGAATGGTGGAATCCCAAGTGACTGCCAGCTCCATTGCTAAATGTCTTGTAGGATGGGAAATCTCTCATTTCCCTTAATAACCTTCGCCAGTTTAATTATTTACAGTCAAAAAGCTCTTATTATCAAACCAATTATCTCTTGCAGAAATTCCAGCCCATTCCTTCTTGTTTGGGCCCTCCATGGTGATGAAGAGCCACTAGTCAAAAATTCTGTCTGTACTTCTTAATAGCCATGATAAGGAAAGATTATTAGGTCACCTCTTCTCATTTTCTTACACAGACTAGACAACATCATTTATTTTGCCTCATAGGAACAGTCCAATAATTCACCCCTTTGTTAATTTCTACTGTTCTAGCCTCTCTAATTTGCTGCACTTTCTAATTTCAAATGAAAAGGCAAACTGGAAACAGTTAAGGACCAATAAGAAAGCATACTAAGAAGATGTATGGTATAATCTTTATATCACAGATTACCTATGGCATAATAATTTCTAAATTTCTAAAAATATCATTGTTACCTATATTCAACTTTGGAGCCTGTATTAGTCAGCAAAAGGGGTGCTGAGGCAAAATACCAGAAATCTGTTGGCTTTTATAAAGGGTATTTATTTGGGGTAGAAGCTTACAGTTACAAGGCCCTAAACAGTCCAACTCAAGGCACCATAAGAGGTACTTTCTCACCAAAGTCAGTTGGCACATGTTGAAGCAAAAAGGCAGGTGACCTCTGCCTGGTGTCTCCTTCCTTCTTCCTCTTAAGGCTCCGTGGTCCCAGCTTCTTCCAGTCTCAGTTGTAGGCTGGCATAAGGCTCGTCTCTCCCCAGGGCTCCAAGATCAAAACTGACAAGGTTCTCTCTCTCTCTTTTCTTGTGCATCTTCTTGAGAGAGAGTCCGTTTTTCAGCCCACCGCGGGGCAGGGCTCAATGCTGAGTCACGCCCTACTGATGTGACCAAATCAAAGCCCTAATCTTAACATAATTTAATCAAAGACATCTCAGGTGAATCTAATACAATCAAAGGGGATCACATCCAGAGGAACAGATCAGTTTACAAACATAATCCTTCCCTTCTGGAATTCATAAAAAATATCAAACTGCTACAGAGCCCTATATCAATTGTATGTATCTTCTGTTTCTCAAACAGTTACGTTTTCGATTCTGTAAAGCAATGCTCTGTTCCACAGTAAATTTCTGAAATATTTGCTTTTCTTTTTTAAATCCAACTTTAGAGGAGTTGATCAGGAAATCCAGTCACACATGGCTAAAAGGTTAACTTCAAAGTTGAAAGGTGTTACTGTCTATCCAAGCTACTTTTGCTTGGTCTCTGAGGACTTCCATGTGCCTAATCGAATGACATTTTCTCACCTCATATCATCCACCTTCCCTAAAGGAATCCTTCTTTGAAAAACGTTCTTCCCTTCCCTTGCTTGACATCACACTCTTGCTATTCCTCTCTAGCTATTCCTCCTCACTCTCTTTTGCCCACTCCACGTCCTCCCCTTCCTTACCTTGAAATCTTACTGTTTCTGAAGGTCCATTTTGGGCCATCTTCAATTCTCTTTATTGTGCCCTTTCCATGGTTTTAATTGTCATCTATAAACCAAGCAGTTATAAAGTATAATTACAGCCCAGCTTCTACCTGAAGCTTCATAATAACATATCTAAGTCACCCATCAACATATCCATTTAGACATCTAACAAGCAACCCCAACTCTACATGTCTAAGACTAAAATATTATTACTCACTCCTCCTTACTTACCCCATACCTGACAAATATGCTAATTTGTGATTCTTACAGTCCCTATCTCAGAAGTTGTTCTCCCAAGAAATCTAGTAGTTATCACAGATACCCGCTTTCCTTCACCTTCCACATCTAATCAGTCACTTACCTCTCTTACTCTACATCCTTGATACCTCAAATACATCTGCATCTTTCCATTTTCATTGCTACTTCCTTTATCCCAGCCAGTATCACCTCTCTTTTGGACTTCTGCAAAACCTCCTAACTGTTCCTCCAGACCTATTTTTATCCTCTCCAATACATTCTTCAACTTGCAGCTAGAGTGATATTTTAAAACACAAAGCTGACAATGTCACTCTTTTGCTTAATAGCCTTAAATGGATTTCTGTCACACTTAGTACAGAAGATTCAAAATCTTTGATTGTAGCCTTTGGGGCCCTGCATAATCTGGATTTTGCCCATTTTCCAGCCTGATCTCTCTCTACCTTCCACACTGGCCATCTTTAAGTCCTTCAAATTATCAGGTTCTTTCCCACCTCATAGCCTCCATATATGTAGCTTTCTCTGCCTGAAATGCTTTCCACCTATTCCTTGCCTGGGTATCCTCATTCTTGCTTAATGTATTAGCGTAAATAAATGCCTCTTCCTCAGAGAAGTGGCTTCTGATCCCCACACTAGGAGTGGCAGAGACAGCAGTGCCCACCACGTATTCCAAGTGCTCCCCCACATTTTTCCAGCCTTTCTTGCTGTTAAGGTAGGACTTTGTCATGAGCTTTGGGCCATTGGTTAGGAGCTATGACATCACCTTCCTCTAAAACAGTTATGACAGGGTACAAATTCTCAATTTTCTGTCTTGTTCATGTTGTTGAGAGCAAAGAACTCCACAATGATGGAGTCATAAGACTGTAAGATGAGTGAGAAATAAACTCTTATTTCATTAACTTACTGAGACTTTGGAGTTTATGTTTTTAACTAGCCCATAGTTTAGCCCATCCTGACTAATAGTCTAAGTTAGATCACCTTGTTAATCAGTATCATATTACCTGTACTGGTATATCCCTGGCACCTTGCTTGGTGTTGGACATCTAATAAGCACTTGAAAACTATTTGTTAAATAAATAAATAAATAAATGACAGAGTGTAGAGATTGGCAACAATTTCCTTTCAAAGAGATTTAAAAAAAAAGATTTAAGATAACAAACTAAAATTCTGTGCTAGGATTCGTAGAAGATGCCTGAGATTTATAGTCACCAGAAAAACGACCCTGGGAACTTTATTTCTCTTTCTGGGAAAGAGAGAATCAACAACAAAGATACATGCACTTAAAATTCCCTGGGCATTCTCTTTTTAGAAGATAGAGTAATAGGGCATCACAAGAATGATTTCTTTTGCTTACTTTGCAAAGAGATCTGGCTGGATTAACACACTGCTGAGAGAGACTTCTTGGTGAGAAAAAAGGAATTTGCAGCTTTCCTTTTAAACTGCAGATACAAATATAAAGGACTATGAATAGAAGAAATTAACTTTATTTTTTACTCATTTATTTATAGATATCTTAAATGTTATCTATGTTAATAACAAAATAAAAATGAATAAAAATATTTTTGAGGTTTGAACATGGTATAAATTATAAATAATTGTATCTCAGAATTTGGTTCCTATAAAGTGTTACTCTAAGAGTATTATCTCAGTTTCTTTAAAGTTGGATAAGCTTAGTTGTTTTATTCAAAAAGAATTATTCTTAAGTGTGAACATGGAGAGAAGCAGCCTCCTCCACCTTTAGAAGGTCTCCCACCAAATCTTAGGGCGGGGGCAGAGACTTTGCTATGCAATCGCATCACCAGGGCTTAATCTAGCCCTCTGGAGCAGGACCATGAAATCACAGGAGCAGCCTTCTGAAAATTAAAATCTGAAAAATTAAGATGACAAAATGAGAGCTAATGTTACAGTAGTCAGGACCTGGAAAACATAATTAGAAAAATTGCCATGAGGAAATATGTGGCAATTACAAGCCACGTCAGCTTGAAAGGACACCACATCAAAGGCTGCCCACATTAACCACCCATGTATAGTGCCACAACTATTAAGGAAGCAAGGGAACTGTGCACCCTTCCTATCAATCAAAGCTCTATGAGCAAACAGTGTGGGCATCTCTCCTGCCTCAGCACCATAAGAAGTAAATATATTATGGAGGAGAGAGCCCATGCATACAGAATATTTGCAATTAAAGGAAAAACCAATGCAGGCTATGATTGAGTAGCAGGTAAAGATGGGAAGAACATGAGGCTGGGAGTGAGAACACCTGGTTTTGGTCAAGGAGTTCACTGGATGACCTGCTACTTACGCTTCTGCTCACTGGGCTTGGTTTCCTTGTATGTATGATGACAGCCTTAGAAGGGATGAGCTATTTTAAGACTGTGCCCCCTCAGAGCTCCAGTCGAAAAGCTTTTGGAGGCCTCCATAGTGATCTTCCTTTTCATCACACATCAACTTCATCCAGAGTAGCTCCATCTGCATATGTGAAGCCCCGGAACTTCAGGAGGAAACTTCATTGGAACTAAGTGTTCTTGCATAACCAGGATGTTAACTATCCTTTCTTAAGCAAAGTTGTCTTGGTTTCATCTACGTATGCTCCCTGTAACTAGCATGCCAAATAAACTCCCTTCACCAACTAAATTGAGTCAAATTCGGTTCAATTGTGCTAGCCCTCCAAAAGAAGACTGAAAGAGGGTAGCCTATCAGTGAGAATTTTTACTCTTGGATTTCATTTTGTCTGCTTGAGCATCAAGGAAGCTGCCCTGAGGATGCTGCCCTGAGCAGCAATCAAAGGCATGAAAATTTCTAAGCAAGACTGCATTACTGAGAGGTCCTACCAGTGCTGTATATCTTCTGTTTAGCTCTTTGTATCTTCTCTCCTCCTTTCTCTGCCCCAGGATGCTACATTAATGGCTCACTTGTTCTCTGCTTCTGGTTGGGTTTAGCTAATGAGAGTACCAGCAGGGAATGATTTGCAGGGAGTAAAGTGAGGTTCTGTAGGTATTTTTCCTGCTTCTTCCCTATGGTGTAGAACCGAAGGTCACAGCTCCTCTCAAGGTGGCTTTCTCCACAGGACCATCTTTTTCTGGTTCCAGTGGCAGCTCCTTTGCCTTTTCTTTTCAATGCTAGTGGTGGGAACAGCTCCACTCTCACTAGCTCTAGAGCATTGTGTCATTCCTTGTGGTTTTCCCACCCCCTGTCATATCTTTGCAAATATATACCTCTTTAAAAAAAACCTTAATTATGCTAATGTGAACATGCCATCTATTTCAAGTTGAAACTCTGATTAATAAAGTACCCAAAGAACATCTTTTTCCCAGTTGTCAAAAGGTAAGGGATCCTTTGCAAAAAGCTCAGCTTGGTATCTAGCTGTTATCAGGGCCCAGAAAGGTTTAGCAAGTTTATGACCAAATATCCATCAATCTGTTAGCTTTTCAGACTGCTTTTTTTAACTGGTCCACCTGCATTGCCCTAGGTGTGCATACAAAGATAGCAGCCTCAGGAGTAAGTTACTTCTCCCCTGGTGCCAAGACCTGGCCAATCCACCACTTGGTCACCCTCACTTCTGTTGCAGCCTCTGTTTTCTCCCTCTGGGACTCTGGACCACTTCTGGAGGAAGTCAAGGCATTACACTGACTTAATCCATCACCAATCCATGCTATCTAACTTCATCAGGGATGTGATTGCTTCTCGGCAACATATTTCCAACATACCCTTTAGATTCATCTCTTCTTTGAAGCTTACCCTGAACAACACCTTGCATTGTACTCCCCTATAAATCTTGTAGATATTGCTATTTCACTTATCAAATTATTTTATAGTTTTTTCATTAAGGAGAAAGTCACAAACATCTGATATGATTACCCTTAAATTTAGACTTCCTCCTTTTCCTATTTCTTATAATTTCATTGATGGTATTTTCCTTCCATTCTTTGAATCAAAGGAAAATATAAGTCTCTTTATTTTCTTCACCACCCTAGTCCCTGACATTGAAATACTTGTTTCATCAACTATTTATCCAACCTTTGATTGTATTTTCAGTCTCTCTTTCTTCACTAATTCTTCAATAATAATAATAGCAACAATAATAATGTTGCTATTATTATTATACCAGCCAATGGCTATTAAATAGCTGCTATTTCTCAGACAGTTTGCTAAGTATTTTATATGCATTTTTATCAATGAATCTCACAACAACTTTGTAAAGTTGGTACTACTATTAACCTTAGTTTATAAATCAGGGAAAGATTAGGCTTGGACAGATTAAATAACTTTCTCATTACTCAGTGGTTAGAAAGTGGTAAAACAAGGATTTTAGCCCAGATCCATCTGACCCAAATCCAAATTCATAACCACTACACCACAGTGCCTCTAAAAATATTCTCAATGAAAAGAGGTAAGAATAAATTAATAATAAATGCAGCACAAAAACTATATGAAGAACCAGCCAAATTTAATAAATGACATACAATAAACCTGAAAACTTTGTAGAGCTATACATCCTTCCTCTACCTCAGGAGAATGATTGATTTCTGCAGGCAAATTCTCGTAAGTCAATAAACATACCACTGAAATTAATTTCACATAATTATTTCAATAGCTAACAAAGCACACATAAGATATACAATATTTACATAATTGTACTTTACTGCCAAAACATTCAAGCAGAATAAGGGCAAAAGAGATCAACAAAAAGCATACAAATTCTGAAAGTAATCCACCAGTACTTTGGGAGAAAAATTTAGCACAACAGGTGCCAATAATACATCTGTGAAGAATACTCAGTGAGAATATTCAAATGAGGAAAGCTCTCATTTGAGGAAGCTCAATATTCTAGAGATGTACAAAACCTAAATTATTATTCATAAATGTAAAGAAATACCTCATAAGCCAAAATTGGGTTATTATGTGAAATGTCTCATAAAGTTGAATTCTCGCAACCTAAATAGGCATATCTCTGGGTATTCCTTACCAGATTGCTAAATGACAAAATTCATTATTGTAAAAATAAAAATTTCCCCCAAAAATAATGTATAAAAATCAATGAAATTTTCAATAATATTCTTCATTCTAATACATGTATTTTGGTGAGAAAATAGGCAAGTTTTTAATAACATTCCACATGCAAAGCAAACATGCAAGAATAGTCAAAATATTCTTGGAAAGAAAAATGATGGGGGAAGGGCATGACTTTCTCTACCAAATATCAAAATAAACTGTTAACCTACGTAACTGAAACGGTAATATTGGCATAGCAAGAGATAAAGATAATAAAATAAGTACAGCATATATATGGGAACTAAATATATGAACTAGGTAGCATCTGAAATTAGTAGCAAAAGCATTGGATCCTTGCTTCACCATGTAATTATTATATAATTTTAGTATTTGGCATATCATTCATTTTTTAATCTCCTCAAAAGTTGGATATAATCTTTTATCATAAAGAAAAATAAAATAAATACTTATATGCCCACCACTCAGCTTAAACAAATCTTAATTGGTCATGTGGGCTACAGATTTTCTAAAAATGCACACACATTGAAAAATGTAAATAGCGATTTTAAAAATTTGTTTAAAAAAATAGCTATAGCTGAAGCATAGTATTAATCTTCCCTTATCCCATTCCTTTTTCTCTTTCCAAAATTAATTGCTATCTTGAAGTAAGCATGTATCCTTACAGTCCATAATTTTATACTTTTTCTCTTTATATATACCTATGAATGTGTAGTGTTGTTTATATACAATTTACTATGTGGGCTTTAAAACTTAAAATAAATAATATTATAATATAAATATCCTTCCATAACTTGTTTTTCATACTCAACTTTATTTTTGGAGCTTTACTCTTATTGATAGATGTACCTGTGGTTCGCTTATTTCAGTGCTCTATTGTGGTAATATATGTCCATTTTTTTATCCTCCTGTCAGACATTTTAATTGTTTATACTTCTTTTGCTTTGCAAATAATGCAATAACAAACATTCTTAGAGATATCCATGTATGTACTTGTGCACATCTTTCTCTAGATATTTAACATGGAACTGTTGGGTCATAGGGCATATAAATCTAAAATTTCATTAGACCTCCCTCTTCTTCCTTCCCCTCACCCCCCACCCCCCACAGGTGCTGATCCCAACAGTAATCCCTAATAAATCTCCTACAGGCTAATTTTCATCTCAGAGTCTGCTGTGGGTGAGGTGAGGGTAGGGCACCCAACTTGCAACAACAGGAAAAGCTCTAAGGCCCTTGAGGTCCTTTCTTCTCCAAATAGGATCCTCTTATGCCTTCACAGTTAATGAGCACCTCCCATCGAATCAGAATTTTCCTCCCTGCAGTTACAAATGGCAAATTTTCAAGCCACACTGAATTGAGGAGGTAACAGTATACCACCCAAGCATTTAGTTCTGATTTGCATCAAATTCAAGAAGCTTCATTTCTGGAATGAAATAGTAGGAAAACCCATTCTCTTTCTCTACTGCTTCCTTCCCCATATAAATTTGCCATGCAACACTTATCCTAAAGTGTATGTAAAATGGTGAGATGTTTGAGAATATTATGGTCCAGCTTTAAAAAATTCATTAATTAGCACATTAGGAAACCTCAAAGATGAGTGTTCTGCCCTAATAACTAAGATGAAAGCCCTTATACACACAATTGGTATTATTATCTTATGACTTAGCATTTATATAGATATAGGGAGCAAAGGGGCTTTAAAAAGTCTGAGAAAATGGAAATAATCCTGCTTTTCTGCTATCAACACCCAGATATTCATTACAAATTCAGTTGTCACATAAATGAAGTTATATTGGAGTTGTCCTATTTTGGAATGAGCAGGGCAGGGAGAACTTTTTAAATCCCTTTCTGGAAGTCTGTCTTATCTGCTTTTAATGATACTGGATTTGTATATTTATCTGGAAATCAGGGGTGATTTCTGTCAATCCTCGTTATAGTCACATTTCAATTAAAAACCTGAAGGAGTCCTCTTCAGGAATGAATGCCCCAGCATTCGTTTGAGTCATCATTGAATATATTTTTCTTGGAAGCACAATTTTTAGCTTCTTTTTCATTGATTACAGAAGTTATTGCAGCTTGAATTTGGCCTTGCTCACAAATTTGTTTCTCAAATAAGGCTGTTGATTAGCAGGATACATTGCTTTTGTCCACCAAATAAAGTGAACAGCTCATGATTAGGATAGTACCTTTGTGGGGATGAAGGGGAAATGTTTATTTTAGTTGATACAAAAAGCTTAAGCGAGAAGGCCTGATGCCCATGTATTCTCTGATCATGTAAGGTGTGACTTCCACCTCTCCATATCTACATATATTTCCCAGCCTGCTCAGGCCCCAGCAACTTCATTTTCCCTCCAATGCTTCACATCATGTTTATCATTAACCATGTTTATAATTTACATAATTTTATCAAGATTGAAAAGTTTGTGGTGAGGTTGAACAACTTAGAGTATGATATACTTAGGCCAAACTTGATCATTTTTCAGGTATTGATTCTCACTTCCACTGGGCATTTTATCACTGGTCCTAATGGAAATTTTATAGGGTCATTAAAATAATGGAAGAACTAAATGTATCTTGAATTTATTTGCAAAAGTGCTAATAAATGAATCAATACATTGGAACAAGAAAGGAAAGAAGAGTATAAACCTCTGGAATAAATTATGTTCTTTAAATGGAGAATACTGCAGTCAATTAAGCGGTTAGAACACACAGTGTACCCACTGTTCTGCTAGAATATGTAAGAATACCAAAAGATAAGCATGGTGTTCACCTTCAAGAATTTAGAATCTAATTGGAGAAATAAGACTAATACACCTAAGACCATTATTGAACTACTTAACTAGGGAATCAGCACGAGCTAAAGGAATCACACTACAATAAAAACACTTTTCAAGGATTTTCTATTTATGTAAACTCAGTTGATATACATAAAGACTCTGTGAGTGGTGCATTATTATCTCCATTGAACAGGTGATAAACTGAAATTCAAAAGTGCTTAAGACTCTAGTTGTAGTCCACATACACCCAGCTTAGAAGGGGCAACATGTCATTAACAGTATTTCCTACCCAGCATCCATTCTCTACTTTTTTTCTTTAAAACCAGGAATTTGTACACAGATGTGGCCTACGGGAAGCTGGCCCCACTCTAGACAGCGTGGATATGGTACCTTTGTGATAATCCCAATGCCCTGCAGGTGTTTGGATTAGGAGCAGGCATCTCACCCAATTCTCCCCAATGTTGTGATACTGGCCAAGGGTTCCCTGAGAAAGGGTTCATCACTCCTAAGAGTGACTAAAACAGTTATATTCTCCCTTATTTCTTTGAGCATCATTGCATCTAAATGCCATGCTGTGGCCATATTGTTACTGGTCTGAGGATGAAGCTAGTATCAATGGTGGAATAACAAAGAGATGGAAGGAATCAGTACCTGTACTACATCTTTGAGGAGCTATCACATCTGAAAGCCCTTCTCACTTCTGGAAGTCCCAGAGGTAAGATAAGGAATTGCCTTATTGGTAAACCAATTAGAAGAATTAGGCGTGTTACTGTTTTTAACTTGCCACCAAAAGCATCCTAGAAATATGACAGATGATTTCTCTTACCAAAGCAAAGTTGCTATATCATCAACACCAAAAATTAAAAACACATACACTGAAAAAACATATGGTCATCTCTATTGATGCAGAAAAAGCATTTGACAAAATAAGGCAAGAAAAAAAAGACAAATATATTGGAAAGAAAGAAATGAAATTGTCTTTATTAACAGACGATATTGTTATGTATACTGGAATTCAAAGAAGTCTCCAAAAACTTTCTAAAAATATTATGTGAGTTTAGCAAGGCCACAGGATCCTTGGTCAATATGCAAAATTCTATTGTATTTCTATATAATCAAAGAATGATTAGAAATGGAAATTTCTAAAAATACCTTTTACAATATAATCAACATCAAAAATCATGAAATACTTGGTGACAAATGTAACAAAATATGTGCAACATCTAAACCCTGAAAACAAAAGACTTCTTTAAGAAACTTAAAAAGATCTAAATAAATGGAAAGATGTGTTATGTTTATGGATTGGAAGATTCATAGTTGTTAAGACACCAGATCTCCTCAAATTGATCTATGGATTCAACATCCCAGTCAAAGTCCAAGGAGGCTATTTTTGTAGAAATTGACAAGTTGATTCTAAAATGTATATGAAACCATGCACAATCTAGAATGGCCAAAACAATTTTGAAAAAAAAACAAAAACAAAATGAACAAGTTTGGAGTGCTTATACTATGTGGGCTACATAAAAGCTACATTAATCAAGACAGTTTAGCATTGGGAAATATCAGATATTTAAATCAAGGAAAGAGAGAATGAAGAAACAGACCTACATAAATAAAATAAGTAATTTTTTACCAAGGTGACAAGATAATTCAATGGAAAAAGGGTAATTTTTTAGCAGATTATGCTGGCAAAATTGGATATGCTAAACAAACAAACAAACAAAATAAAACAAAAAGAACCTTGATCCTGACATGGCGGTGACAGATACAGGCCACTATATATATCCTGCCATAACCTACAGAACTGAGTGGGAGAGAGTGTAAACTACAATGTAAACTATAGTCCATGCTTAGTGGCAATGCTCCAAAATGTGTTCATCAATTGCAATGACTGTATCACACTAATGAAAGAAGTTGTTAATGTGGGGCAAAGTGGGAAGTGTGGGGAGTGCGGCATATGGGAATCCTTTATATTTTTTTATGTAACAATTTATGTAATCTAAGTATCTTTTAAAAATAAATAAAAAATATATTTTTAAAAAAATGAGCTAAAAAAAAAAAAAAGAACCTTGATCCTTACCTCGCACTCATTGATCCACTTCAAAAAAAAACCCCTAGTTTTGACTCTGCCACATCCTTTGATGTTTAGCAATGGTCCTCAAGGTGGCTTTACCTACAATCAGAAACCAGCTGTGGTGCTTTTAAAACCACTTCTGAACCCCACCACAGACTTACTAAATCAGAATCTTGGTAATTTGCATTTAAAACAAATTCTTCCAAGGAATTCCTTTCTTTGATAAAGTGTTTTTTTGTTTATTTCTTTTTAGGGACTGGAGCCAGGGATTAAACAGCAGGACCTAGTATTTGGGAAGCCAGTGCTCAACTACCACATCTGCTCTTTTGAGTAGGGTTTTTTTTTTCCATTTGTTTTGCTTGTTGTTTGTTTTTGTTGTTGTTGTTGTTTTGTTTTTAGGAGGCACTAGGGACTGAACCTGGGACCTCCCATATGGGAAGCAGGCACTCTACTGCTTGAGCTGCAAGTGCTCAACTACTTGAGCCACATCTGCTCCCCTCTATAAAGTTTTGAAAACTACCAGAAGGGTGGATACATTAAACTGTGAATACATGAAAAGATCTGATTTTAAATGTTTTTGCAACAATCATAAAATTACTTTGACATAAGAGAGAGACTGATAAGGAGATTGGTATGACTAAAGTAAATGGTTCATTTATATGGGGGACTGGCAAGGTTCAGACTGGGAAGGTTCTTTTATGCCAAGCTTTCAAATTAGGACTTCATCTTGTCGGTCAGTGGTTCTCACAGTTTAGCGTGCATCAGAATCACCTAGAGTACTTATTGAAGCACAGATTGCTGGACCCCAGGCCCAGAGTTTCTGATTTTGTTAGGTCGGGGTGGGGAGGGCAGAGAATTTTCATTTCTGTATTCCCAGGTGATGCTGAAGCTGCTGTTATGGGGACTACACTTCAAGAAACTGTGATGGTTAAGTTCATGCATCAACTTGGATAGGTTATGGTGTCCGGTTGCTTGGTCAAACGAGCACTATCCTGAATGTTACTGTGAGGATTTTAATCCTTAGTCAGTTGATTGCATCTATGACTGATTAAATCTACAATCAACAAAGGCGATTGCCTTCAGCAATGAGAGAAGTCTCATCCAATCAGCCGAAGATCTTAAAGTTTAAGGTCTTAATGCTTAAAGGGAGACCTGAGGATCTCCGCATTCAGAAAGAATTTCCATCTCTACTTCTGCCAGCCAGGTTCTCCTGGAGTTCCCAACTTGTGACCTGCCCCACAGAATTCAGACTGGCTAATCCCCGTGATAGTGCAAGACAATTTCTATTATATATATATATATATATATACATACACATCCTGTTGGTTCTGTTTCTTTGAAGAAGCTTGGCAGATAACAGATTCACTGAGAATCCTTAGGATTTTAAGTGTGAGTGTGACAATCCAATTTACATTAAAAAAGCACCCTCTGAAGCAGTGGTTCTCAACTTTGGCTACACATGTCAATTACCTAGGCCAGGTGCTCCCAGAGCACTTAAGTAGACCCAGGCATTAGAATGTTTTAAAGTTTTCAGGTGATTTCAATGGGCACCCGAGTTTAAGAACCATTGCTTGGTGATATAATGAAGGTGTTGGTGGCAGGTGAAACGACAATTGAGTCAGCATTTTTAAAACCTAGCTGATCAGGACTCAAAGGATAATTGGGCAGGGCTCCAGACCCACTTCCATAATTACAACAAAGCAGTTATCTTTAATCTTTTCAAATATTCATTTAAGGAGAAAAAATTGTTGCTCTAAAATAAAATAAGTAGTTTGACAATCAGAGTGAAATTTATTGAAATAACACTTCCTAGGATTTGTAGAGAAAAGTTGAGTATGGCTAGGCAGTGGATTCTATGATTTATTATGTCCCTTTCCAACCCTGAGATTTTATGTCTTCTTAAATGTCAAGCAGCAAACGGTGACTGCCAAGTGAGAAGCTCTGTGTGAAATGAGGGGCTTAGGCAGGTGACTGCCAAGGTCCTGCTCAGTTATTGTACTGTATTTTGCTTCCCTAGTGGTACAGGTTATAAGAGCTAATGGAATTGAAGGACAGGACTATTGGAAAGGGAGGGGTTGGAGATTTCACGTCTATTACACAGGGACTTTCAACCAGGAGACAGCTTTAAATGTTGCTAGAGGGGCCTTCTCAGGGTAAATTCCCCCCACAGAGTTTGAAATCCCCGTGGTGCCAGAAATATGACAATTTTTCCTTCTCAATAAACAAGAGAAGATTAATTCTATAAGCGTTGTTCATTGTTCCTAAGCGAAAATGCCAAAGACCACAAAAAGTAATTTTATGAAAAATATTTAAATTTCTTAATTGAGAAAAATAACAAATCCTTGCCTTTACTTAAGGATATTGGTGGCTGTCCTAGAGCAATGGCCTTCAATCTTGAAGACCTGTACCTCCTGGGGTATACCAAGTTTTCCCAAGGAACATGGGCAGGTTGGTTTTTAAGGAATCAAATTCAGACCCTTAAATCTTACTTCAAGAAAGGATCAGCTGAAAATGTACTTATCGTAAAGATACCATGCCGATTCTCCTTTCAAAACCCTCCTTCCCAATTA
This sequence comes from Cabassous unicinctus, assembly GCA_029593785.1. Lineage (NCBI taxonomy): Eukaryota > Metazoa > Chordata > Mammalia > Cingulata > Chlamyphoridae > Cabassous > Cabassous unicinctus. The sequence goes on along the minus strand of JAQZBX010021999.1, from coordinate 14,821 downwards.
CCATTTTCTCCTTTACAATAGAAGAGAGTACCTCCCATTTATCCCCACTCTTACTATGGTGCATTGCTTCAGGGTTGAGGATGCTAAACAAAGGGTATCAATCACTTCTTCCATCCCCTATTATAGTTATCACTATTAGCAGAGAACAAAGCAAAGAGAATATTAAGTATGATTGCATGTCCTAGAGCCTTAATTAATCCAGGAACTAAGTCAATGCAAGACTCCATGCCTTGTGTACCTATGTATTTTAGAATTCAAATTTATAACGGAGGTAGCTTGTCCCTCGGGTATGTATTAAAAAGTTTATTTGGATGAAAAAGTCAAAATAATTATTTTCACAGAAAAAAAGCCCAATTTGATTGGTTTGACAGTGGAGATTGTCTTTGTAAATTGGTTATAAGGTGTACATTTTCCATAAATTGAAGGAGCTAAATCTACAGCTCCAAGGTTAGGACATATATATTCATACTCACACATATACATAAGAAAAGGTAAAAGCATTTTATTGAAAGTATTGAATGGACAACGTTGCCTTAAAATGAATAATATTTCTATATTCCAACCCTTTTTTTTTTTGAGTATAGCAGATTCAATGAGAGGTCTATGAATAAAGAATAAAGGGTATAATTGATAATAATTTGATAAGTCTTGATGAATTTTTTAATATACATTCCAGAATCAGAAACTGGGAAAAAGGATGGCTGTAATGGTTAGAAACAAGTCTACTTGGAAATCAGGAGGTTTTCAATTCCTTAATTTCAACAAAATTGAAGGAGGGTCTGTCTAATCAAATATTCAGCTGATAAGTTATTAAAAACAATTTTGATAACATAACTACATGATCTGGATACATAATATGGAAGTTCAAAAATTCAGTGACATTGCTATAACAAAACTCTTTCCATTCTATCTATATTTTTAAAAACCACTTAGAACATCACAGTAAGAGCAAATTAAAAAATAATTTAATTTCAACTTACATAGATATTTTTGTTACAGAGACTTATGATAGAGTGATGAATAAAAATTCCAAGCATAAAATATATTACCTTAGGATGAAATTCTCTGAAGGAAGTACAATGGAAATACAATTTCAAGGGAAAATGGAGTGATACCAATTTTTTGTTGAAGAAAACAAATATTTTGTAAATAGATGATAGAGGGTATCAAATTTACAAAGGGTTTAGAATCCATTGAAAACATTTCAAAAACTAATGTAGGGGGTGGATGTGGCTCAAATGGTTGGGCGCCTGTCTCCCATATGGAGGGACCTGGGTTGGATCCCCGGGACCTCCCAGTAAAATAAAAGAAAAAAAAAGAAAAATATAGAAGGTGCACGAGCCGCCAGGCCCCGCACAGATGCACTGCCAGATCCCGTGTGCCGGCATGCCAGGCCCCGCCGAGCCATGCAGCAAGATGATGACATAACAGGAGAGTGACACAAAGGGAGATCCAAGATGAGACGTGCTGAAAAACCAGGAACTAAGGTGGCGCAGGTGGCAGAACGCCTCTCTCCCACAATAGAGTTTCCCAGGATTGAATCCCGGTGAAGACAGGAGGAGAAGGATGAGAGGAGAGGGTGGGAAACAGACTCAGAGAATTCATACAAAAACAGCAAAAATGGGGCGGGGGTGGGGGTAAAAATGGATAAAAGTAAAATAAATAAATAAATATTAAAAAAAAAAAAAAGTAATATAAACATTTACAGTGTGCCAGAAATTACAATTCTTAGAATTCAATACAATTCTATGTAAACTTTTATTGAAATATAAAGGTATCAACTTAAAATGGAGGAGGGCATAAATAATTTTCTAAATTCTTTTAGTGAATATGTGAAAAAAAAAATGTTTGAAATTACTGCCATACTGAATATTTTCTGCCCTACTCTAGGTAGGGAGAAGTGAATTCCTGAAAAGCTCATAAAAAGAGACCGGGAACAATCAGGAAATCCTCTGTAGAGGCTCAAGTCTAGACTGGAACTATTGAATCCTCCCACTTCAGACAGAAGCTGAAAGCAAGATGGTAAGTAATATTTAACTATTAATTAGATACTGCACTTACTGGAAAATAAATGTTTTGAACTTGAAGGTATTTGTATTTTAAGGTAGAGGAGACCATTTTGAAATCTTCTACTCAACAAGAGCTTCTCTGTAAATGATTGGAAAAACAAAATTAACCTTTTCAAATATTATAGCAATTTTGGTTTTCTTGGGGTACTGAAATGTATGCAGATGTGAACCTGAGGCCCAGTGAGGCTTCAGGCCTTGCCTAAGTTCACACAGCTTTTTCATGACAGATATAAGAGGAGACTCCATTTTCTGTTTTCTTGGTCTTTTGCTCTTTCCACTATATAACCAGAAAGGTTAAACTGAAAACTGTTGCTCTGTTGCTATCCCACATCATCTAGTACTTTATCTATTAGGAGATGGAATTAAGGTCACCGTCAGAAGCAGGTAGCACAGCTTACAAAGCCCAAGAAGAAAGAGGCCAGGTTCCTGAATGCATGATACATTCCCTAACATTATATGGAAGAAAATAACTTTAAAATATTACTTAAATGTCCTCTTTTTAATGAATACTGTATCAATACTAATTTAAAAGCCTGCTCTGATAAATGTCTATCTTCCTTTTTCCTGAGATATGGAAAGCATGTTGGTTTCTTTCCTAATTTTGCTGCTGTTCGAAGCAGAGAAAAAATTCCCCTGTGGTTTTGTTTTTGTTTTTGCTGCAGACAGCAAACATCACTCTACCATAAGCAAGGCAGAAAAAAAAAATGATACAGGATTCACTTGTAATTAAAGCTGTAGATAACAGTTCAGGAAAAATAAATCCAAATCTTCATTAGAAGATTGAATTGACAGGATAGAAAAAAGCATTCCACCAAGCTACTGATATATTAGTTTCTTGAAAACAATTATGATACAGCATATTGGTTCATATTGGTTCAGGCTGTAAATAGAGAACTGAATATATAGAGATAATTGATTTTTCCAGGATCTGGTTTATAAAAGTAGAGGGAGGGTGGTCTGAAAATACATGTTCTACAAGTTGAGCATTCAGAAACAAATTAGATTCATCCAGACTGAAGAATATAAAAGCTGACTGACAGAAAAAGTTAGAAAGGAATTGATTGGCAGAACTGAGTTTTGACAGGAGATTAAAATAAGAGAAGTAAGAAAATGTTACAAAAGGCAGATGACAAAGCACTGGCCAGCTTGACAACTTGAGGTTGTTTGGATCTTAGTGAAAAAATAAAAAGGCAGAATAAGTTTGAAGAAGGTTTTCGATCTACTTTCAATTTCCAGGAGTATTAAGACCTTCAAGGAGGAGTGAGGAAGGGATGCTGCTGCAATGAAATCCAGAGGACACAGTGGACAGCTGCTCTCTCCTCCCCACAGGATTGAGGGCACAACAAGGAGGAAGCTGCTGAAGGAAAGGAGGGTGAGGCAGTGAAACCCAGCCTGGAGAACTGCTGAGTTTGGACTCCAGAGGAACAGGGCCTAGCTGGTGGCTTTGGATCCATTTCATATTTCAAGTATTCAGATAAAAAGAGTAAAAAGGAGATTAAACGTATCAGCTGAACTTGAACTTCTCTTTGCTTCCAGAAGAGAATTCTGTCATTGAGTCTTCCTGTGAACTATTTCCAGAGGATGCCTATGAACCTTGGAATTTAAAGTATTGTCAAAAAAGTTGTAGAGTACTATGTCATAAGTTTGATTATGTCCTGTGTGCAAACAGTTCTCCAGTTGTATGGGAGGATGCTTTAAAAATGGTGGTGATTATCCTACAATAACTTAACATTTAGGATTACAGTGTGGGTCTTTTGGGGTTGTTTGGTCCTTGCTGTGCCTGCAGTACCTGGGCAAAGCTCCAGCTATTTCAAGGTCCATCCTTTAGTTTGTATTTATAATAAAATAGGATTTCCCCATTAATCAAGTTCAATGCATCCCTCCAACACTATGTTTCCATCCATTGTAATTGGCCTAGACTCCAGGGCATATCCTGGACAGGACTTTTTATTATTTCCTAAGTCCCCGACTCTAGCTGTTTCTCCTATAACCAATGCTTATAACTTCAGTGTATTCCCACATTGTACATTTAAAAACACGGGTCTAATAATGTTACTCCAGCATTTCATAAAATGAAATGTTGATTTAGCTAATAAAACATAACCAGCTTTTTTTTAACATAAAAACTACAAAATTACAAAAGAGAAAGTACGTGAGGAAGTACTCCGTCTGGTCTCACACTAAGCATCTGTACTCACTTGAGCTCTTTTTCATGAGTCTTGCCTTGGACATCTCTCAGTTCTTCACAATCCCTTCTCTCATGGCCACTACCCTGGAACCTGGTTTTTTAATGGGGCCAGCACCTCATTTCCTTTGCACATTATCAAACTCCTTCTTACCTAAAGTACCTGGATGTCCACGAATCCCTAGACTCCCCTCTTCGGGTAGCTTTTGTGCCCATATCTTACAGTAATAACAGATCGACTCTGCCCTTCTTGGGTTCATTCCCCAGCTAATCCTCTTCACTGGGAACAGAGAGGTGAGACTAACTTAGTAGCCGCAGGCCACATGAGCTCTGACTTTAAAGCTGCCTGGTTAAATATAAAGCTTGACCTACCTACAGTACCATGACTTCCTTCCCCTCACAATGTCCTACCATCCAGGTGCAGGGCCTGTGGACTTCCAAATAGCTCTATCCGCTTATAGCAGGTGCTTAGAAATGCAAATTTGATTTTTCTACAAGGATTTAAATATCCTCATCATGTCACTACCGTAATCAAAAAAACAAAGTTTATTTCAAATGGTGGGGGGAGGCCACGTATATAGTGGTAACTAATACGTTCTCCCTAAAAGATTTTTTTTTTTTTGAGGTATGGGGGATTGAACCCAGGACCTCATAAATGGGAAGCAGGTGCTCAACCACTGAGCTACATCCACTCCCCCTTAAAGATTTTAAATAGTTGAAAGAAAACCAAACAACAAGAGTAGCTATTGCTGATTAGCTTTGAAAAATGATTTTATCATTGAAACCTCACTGCACTCATAAGACATTTTAGATCCCATTTGAACTCTCATCACATATTTCATAAGGAAATTAGGAGTAAAATTTTTGCAGTAAAGTCAACAATGAGAATATTAGACCCCAGACCCTGAGTGTTTATATCCTAAAACTGATTGGTGGGGTGGAGGGGGCAAGCACCCTCCAGAGTAAACATTCTATTTATTTCATTAAATTACTTCCATACTTAGCATGCTAAGGGTAGTAACTAAGATTGGCTTAGCATTCACAAAAATTATAAAGTTTAGTGCTTATTTATTGAGAGTTTCCCATAGCCTGAAAAATACCTTTCTTAAAAAATGGTTTTAAAATAAAAAGGAGAATTGAAATAAGCCTCATTATTCCAAAAGCCTTATACAGCTGTTATTTCATTGAAGCCTGACAACAGTGTTGTGAAGCAGGTGTGCTACACCCATATTGGCAAAAGAGGAAAAGGGGCTCTGCTAGGTGAGCTACACCAACACAGCGCAGCAGGGGAAACCTGCAGGCAGGCGCCCAGGCCCTCCAAAGCCTATGCCTTTGCCTTTCCACTCTCCAGTATGAGCTCAATCTTATATGAGCTCCATGTATAAGCAGCAAATAAAATAAAATCATCTGAATAATATCTAAATAAAATGTAAATCATCATGTTTGGTTTAAACTCGTTATTGGACTGAAGAGAACACCAGCTCAAAATTAATGCTAGAATACTTAGTGAACTACATTTTGCTGCTAATCACAAAAAAATCTCTCTGGGATATGTCTCAGTAATGGAATGCAAACTAGAACTTCAAAATAATAAGGCAGTAATACAGATACTGGTAAGGAAATATGTTAAATGAAATACCTTTTTAAGGAAAGAAAGCAGCAATTAAAACATCGCCAGTCTTCTAAAAAAATACCTATTCAGAAAGCAGACATAGCTCAGTGGTTGAGTGCCTGCTTCCCACATACAAGGTCCTGGGTTCAATCCCTGGTACCTTCTTTAAAAAAAATCTATTCATTTGGAAAAAAGAATATATAAAAATATTAACAGTGATTATCTCTGATGAAAAAAATTAATTTGTATTATTTCTTCCATTTATCTTAGCTTTATTTTCAATTTCTCAATAATAGAAAAATAATTCACAGTTAATGAGCACTTATTATGTACCAGGCAATATACTAAATGCATAATAGGCTTTTTCTCATGTAATCCTCCCGACAACTCTATGAGGTACTATAATTATCCCTGTTTTCAAGAGGAAAAAACTGAGACTCAGAGAGATTAAGTAACTTGCCCAAGTTCTTACTCTGTCTTTAATAATAAAATAAATAAGCAAACAAGCAAATACATAGTGTTTTATGAAATTGAAACAATCCCAGGAGAGTTGGAATCGGGTTGGAAGAGAGCAGTGTTCTCCTCAGGGCAGCCATGAGGGTACCAAGCCAGAAAGGAGAGACAAAATTATGGAGGAGGAATACAGAAAAGCAACGTGACAGCCAGCAAAACTTAGAAAGGGGTTGAGATGAACGAGCAATGCATACCCTCACAATGGGCAATGAAGTTGGAGACCAAAGCAATGGGGAGAAGATATTGGTACATGAGGTACAAAACAGATATGATATAACCATTTATGAGTTCCAGCTAAGATTGTGTCAAGCTTCATAAAAAAGGCAGTGTGCAGGAAGGACCCCAAGGAAGGGCCAAAGGTGCCACACTTCACAGGGTCCTATCCCTCCTTCGGGACCTACCTGCTTATTGACTCTGAGTTTGCTTGACTGACGGTAGGGTGAAATGGGCAAAGGGGAGAGTCAGAGTGGAACATGATAATCTCTCCCTTGCTTACTAGAGTAGACCTGAATTGGCCTCTGCCTTATCCTGGGCCCAGTCATACTCTGCCCTACCTCAGGGCCTTTACCCTGGATATTCCTTCAGAGTGATCTCCTCCCCTACCACCCACCCACATTTGCCTGGCTAATCCCTAATCTGCCACTTCTTGATAGAGAGCTTCTTTGAGTTCCCAATCTAAATTAAGCCCCTTCCATTACTTTCTCTCCTAATACCCTTTCCTTCAAAATAAAGTTTGTAATTACATATGTCATTCATGTGTTTGATTTCTGCTTTTCCAATTTCTACAGGCTCCAGGAGTTGCAGAGACCCTGTCTTCTTTACTTTCCACTAAATAGCCCACAGTGCTTGAAACCTAGTTTAAACCCAACAAATATTTACTTAAAGAATAAATAACTATCTTGGCCACTATGCTGAGAATTCCTGCTTCCTTTGCCAAATCACCAGGGCAGGCCATGGAATGAAGCGTACCAAGATTGCTGAGAGAGGGGAGACTAGGTTGGTGATAAGAATATGGCAGAAGGAGGACCAAGTTAGAGCTGAGACACGCTGGAGCATGCGTCAAGATCATGAAGCACTGGAGTAACTCTGAATACGTTCTTAAAACAAGCCGTGAGTTGGGAAGCCAAGACAGTTGAGAGAGAATAGCATAGATTACAGCAAGGCGAGTTTCAGGCACCAAATGACCATGCAGAGCCAGGTGGGGGTATTCCTTAAAGGTGCACACCAGAACTGAAAAGCCATCGAGGTTAAGCTCCCATTTGATATCACTGATTCCAGACAGTGATGTCAGCATACTAGAAAACCCAGTTCCCCAATAAGACAACATGTAGAAACCTAATTATCCTGTTTAGAAAGGAAGATAAAAATCTTTGAATGACGTTAAGTACCTCAGAAAGGGCAATTGTGCTCTTTCAGAGTCAGAACCAACCAGTGGTACTATTTAAGCTTGTTATCCAGGTTAAAACCAGCAAACATCTGAATTTCTCACCTGGATTGCTTATCAGTTAAATCTATACAACTACTAATATAAATAAGTTTAAAAATTAGTTACAATACTGAAATTTGAAGAGTTGATCCAATAAGTCTTGTGTCTAGATACTGCCAATGTTTGATTTTCTCTAACTTAGTGAAGATTTAATCCTTGAATTATTCCTCCTGAAATACAGATATAGGGTATTTCTCTCCATCTTATTACATATTCATGAGTTATGAAATGAGATCACCTTTGTGATACCCTTTAAAAGCCTTTAAAGAATAGTCTGTCCAAATAGAAAGTTTTATATATTTTTATACCTAATGGATGGCAATTTTTTTCATAAATTGAAGAATGAAAGTCCAAGATCACAAAGCTACTAAGTACCAGGATCAAGTTTTGCCAGAATCAGATTTTGCCTGTTCGCCACTCTAAAATATGCCCCAAATCACATATCTGTTGCCATCAGTTGAATGCCATCAATTTCTAAAAATATTCACAGATGAAATGTCTGTTGTTATACCATTTGAAAACTTGGGTCAGTCTTATCAATATTATTTTAGAACTTTAAAATACCACATCTATCAAGTTTTTTCTTCTCTCATTTGATAGAACTGAAGTCTACAAAATAAAATTTTGGTTCCATTTATCCTAAGAAATTATACAACCAAATGTTATTTCTATGATTAAGATTTTTAAGATTCTTCCCTGTCATTATCTCAATGCTATCTTTGCCCTCACCTCATGTTTAACACAGATAATACTCAATATCTTTCTAAGCAATATTTCCTAAATTCTCCTAACAAATTCAGGTTTTTGAACAATTTAAATAAACTAAGCAGGAAGAAACTGAAATGACTGCAGGCACTCCTACAGATATATTAAACAATTCCTAAATTTACTGAATATAAGGGAAGGACTAATGAAAAAAGTTGGAAAGTTCCTGGATATTCACTAACATAAGTGATGGCTAAAGGAGCAAAGGCAGAGAAGAAAGAAGGGTGGGCCTAAGGAAAATCTGGCTGGGAAGAAGCATGGTTCCCACCTGGGGGGTGATTTTGCCTGCCAGGGCACATTTGGCAATGTCTGGAGACATTTTTCATCGTCAAAACCAGAGGGAATGCTACTGGCATCTGATGGATGCAGGCCAGGGATGCTGCTAAACATCCTCCAATGCACAGGACAGCTCCTGCCCCCACCCCCAACAAAGAATTATTCAGCATAAAATGTCCATAGTACCAAACTTGAGAAATCCAGTTTTAAAAGAATCAGTGCGCTGCTTCTGTCTCCTCTAGATATGATGGAAATGTTTACCTTTTGGGTTCCTCATTACCACTGTCAATAAGGACTAAAGAGTTTCCATCATGCTGTTGTACTTCCATAATGCCAGAGCGAGGTGGTGGACTACTGGTCACGCTGCTGTGTTTTTGTTTTCTTTTTTGCTTTTTTTTCCAGTTAGGCCAGTGAATAGAGTTTATTGGGAAATGGGGGAAAAGAATAGGGCTTGCTGAGAAAGTAGAGAGAAGGATGTAAATACGCACCAAGATTTGGTGTGGGCTCTTCTAGGCAGAGAGAGTGGGCTTTGGTTTATGTGGTCATGTTTTAAGCTATTAATTATTCCTCCCCTTGCTAATGCTAAGGGGAGGGGCCCCAGCTGTTATTGCTTCACCACCAATGGTGGGGGCCACTGGTGAGGCCTGCTTGGAATATCTGGGGCCTCCCTTCAGCCCGGAAGAATCCCAACTGGTACCTCAAGGTCAAAGTCAAGTTCTTGGTGCTTTCCCCATCTCCCCAGCACATCTAGCTGGACATTGTGCAAATGCTCAGTGAGCATATTTATATATCTGACAACAACAAACATGAAATAAACTTTTTAGAAACCTGGAAATATAGAATTCCTGGGAAATTGTTTGACAACTAAACAATGGCTTTATTGCCTGACATTCTATACTGTAGTATCTGTTCAAGAGATTCCAAGGCTTGGTCATAACAACATATATTAGTCAGCCAAAGGGGTGCTGATGCAAAATACCAGAAATCAGTTGGTTTTTATAAAGGATATTTATTTGGGGTAGAAGTCCACAGTTACCAGGCCATAAAGTGTAAGTTACTTCCCTCACCAAAGTCTATGGCCACATGTTGGAGCAAGACAGCTGCCGACGTTTGCCAGGGTTCAGGCTTCTTGGGTTCCTCTCTTCCGGGGGCTCCATTTCTCTCCGGGCTCAGCTCCTCTGTTTCCTCCACAGGGTCAGCTGTAGACTATGAGGATCTCTAGCCTTTGTCTCTCTCCACAAGCCCAGCTATAGACTATCAGGCAAACAGCTTGTTTCTCTTTCCGGGGCCTTCTCTCTTTCTTCACGACCAAGCTCCTCTGTGTGTTCACTTCCCAGGGCTCCAGCATTAACTCTCAGCATCAGAACTCCAACATCAAAGCTCCAACAGTAAAAATCAAACTCTGTCCTTTGCCATGTCTTTTATCTTTGAGATCCCACCCATCAAGGGGCGGGGCTCAACGTCCTACTGACGTGGCCCAGTCAACACCTTAATCGTAACTTAATCATGCCCAGATGAACAGACCAGTTTACAAGCATAATCCAATATCTATTTTTGGAATTCATAACTATATCAAACTGCCAAATTGCTACACAATGGGAGAAGGGAGAAGGAAAGGGAGAGTTGTTATAAAATCTGTATCCAAAATCCTAACAGTTACATTATGGGACAACTATGAGCCCAGGGTAGCTGCCAATGAGAGGACAAATTTGTCATTTCCCATTCTTCCCTGCCCACTTAGCCCACAGGTAAACTGGGTTATTCTAGAGTCCGCCAAAGTTTCTAATACATAAGTTGGAGGAGTCCTGGTTAGGTTCGTGATTATTAAATATTAGCAATGACTGCTTTATAGTGAATGGATCCTTTTTATAAAAGAAGAAGGTAGGAGATGAAAAAAAAATAATTCGTGTATTACCTGCAGTTGTTTGTTTTCTAGGATCTCGTCTCATCTAATTTTAGGCTTTAAATGAAATAATAATCTCAAGCATATTTTATATAATAGAAACTTTACTTAAGAGTTAAGCTCCTAGATTATGGAAAACAGACAAATATCCATGTCATAACCATCTGCTTTGATTAGGAAGATAACTGCTGTCATATATCAGATTTTGTCATTCACCAGCTCAATATTGGCATCTTACTGCACTTTAAAAATCCAAACTTCTGAAAATCCCTACATGACGGCCTTACCACGTTGCTGCTTGCTCACTACTCCATCCATCCTAACCTCCTTTCTCTTATTCAAGTATCCCAAGCTCTTTATTGCCTCCAGCCTTGAGGAAAACATTCTTCCTTAAGGCTTTTCAGAAAGACTGATTTCTTCTTATCCTCAGACCTGAGTTCAAGCGGCACCTCTTCAGAGAGACCTGACTAGACCACTTCCTGCCAAACCACCCCCCATACCTATCAGTTATTATCACACAACCCTATTTATTTCCTTCATAGCACTTATTACAATTATTATTGATCTTTTCAGTATTTTTTACTACTTTATTGTCTGTCCCTCTCCACGAACATGTATATCCATGAGAATAGAGATCTTACCTGTTATGTTGACTGCTGCCCAGAGCTTTGCAGACTGCTTGGCACATGGCAGGTGATCCACCATATTTTTTGCATAAATGAACAAATCCATGTAAGTAAGACATTCTCCACAAGCAGGGGTTATTCAAAACATATCTTCCCAACATTTTCAAATGTAATCACATGGCCTGAGCTGTTTAGGTGAGTCAATATGCAGAAACAGGTATCAGCTCACCAGGTTCTGAAATACCATGTGCTATAGGAAAGTTAAAATTTAACAATGTATTAAGAAAGGAAGATAATTTATTAAGTCAACGAATGGTTATTAAATAAACACATATGTGTATTTATGTCCATATTTGTACAATACTAAGTAATTTCCAGGTTACAATACTTCAATAAAATAGCAGTCTAGACGATAAAGGAAAAGATGCACCAATCATATGAACACCTTAAGCTGACAAATTTCACTGTAAATAAGTTGTATCTATCCAAGTCATTGTGGAAAAGCAAAATCCAAGTGTGTAGAATTGTGGTATTCACATATACAGAAAAATGAAATAAAGAATTGACTTGTAGGCCATCATCAACATGGTGATGTGAGACATCCCCTAAAAAACCCTCCCCAGAGATTCAGCAAGTAAAAGGACAAATCCTACATGCTTAGAACTCTGGAGGAGAGTAAAGACTGAAGAAGGACTCTGCAAATGCTGAATCAAAGAAAAAGAAAAATATCATGTAGGAAACTTCCATCCTGGACCTGTCCATCTACTCCCTCTCCCTCACGTGGTCCTGTGGGAGCTGCTCAGAGGCAGCAGCCCGGGTCCCTCCCACATTCCACTGGAAAAAATAGCAATAGAACCCCACAGATATCCAGGCACAGGGACCCAAGTCTACAGAGACACAGCAGACAAACAAACCACTGAGGAGTGCTGCATACAAAAGGGCCCACAGGAGGACAAAAAGAGAGAGAGAAGCTATGGTAAAACCGTGGGTGGAAATTGCTGCACTCACTCAATCCAGTTTCTGTTGACTAGACACCTAAATGCAAAATAGACTTTTCTGGAGTAAACCACCTTTCTGGATTGATCATGGGGAGTCAGATTGACCCATCTGACTCCCCACAATGGGATGCCCTAATGGGGAATAAATCAGAGGCAGAAAAGCCTCACAGAGAAAATAAGGGGGGGTATTAAACTACTGTAAGACAGGAGGTCTGAGAATTGAAAAGAGTAAGGAAAATGGGATAGGGGCACTGAGTGTTTAAGAATTTAAATAAATCAGGAACTGGGGAGAAAATTCTGCACACAAAAAAACAAACAGAACAGATCAAGATTCCTGAAGAAGGAACATAAGAAAGGAAATTTTCTCCTGGAGGTGAAACAATTGTACAAAAATACAATCATAAAAAGTGTACCACATATCCAGGACAAGAATCAGATGAAGAAGAACTGAGAAAATCTGATCAGGTCAATATGGACTATTCTAAAGGTCTAGAATAAGTTGGACCAAGTGTCAAAAAACAGCCTTAACACAAAGCCAATCAACAACTAAATCCTAGACAAGAAGGAGAAACTAATCTTCTATTCCATTATGATTAGAGAAAGTGCTTTGTATAATTTCAATCTTCTTAAATTTATTGAGATCTGTTTCGTGATATAGTCTATTCTGGAGAAAGATTCATTAGCACTTGAGAAGAATGTATATCATGCTGTCTTTGGGTGCAATATTCTATATATGTAAGTTTGGTCTAGCTCATTTATCATATCATTCAAACTGGTGGTTTCCTTATGGATCCTCTGTTCAGATGTTCTACCCATTGATGAGAGTGGTGTACTGAAGTCTCCAACTATCATTGTAGAGACATCTACTTCTCCCTTCAGTTTTGCCAGTGTTTGCCTCATGTATTTTGGGGCTCCTGGCTAGGTGCATAAATATTTATGGTTGGTATTTCTTCTTGGTGAATTGCCCCTTTTATTAATATATAATGTCCTTCTTTGTCTCTTATAACAGTTTTTCATTTCAAATCTATTTTGTCCAATATAGTGTAGCTACTCCAGCTCTTTTTTGGTTACTGATTGCATGGAATACTGTTTCCAACCTTTCATTTACAGCCTATTTTTGTCCTTGCATCTAAGGTGAGTCCCTTGTAGACAGCATAAATGACTCATATTTTTATCCATTCTGTCAGTATATATCTTTTGATTGGGGAGTTCAATCCATTAACATTCAGTGTTATTACTGTATAGACATTATTTACTTCAACCATTTTATCCTTTAGCCTTCCCATGTTATATCTTATTGTTGTCTGTCTTTTTACCCTTTTAGTTACCCTTACTAATAATCTTCATTTCTACATTCTTCTCCAAGCCTCTCTCTCCTGTCTTTTCCTTTCAAGCTGCAATACTCCCTTTAATATTTCTTGTAAAGTTGGCCTCTTGATGACAAAGTTTCAGTTTCTGTTTATCTGTAAAAATTTTAAACTAACCCCCATTTTGAAGGACAGTTTTGCCAGATAAAGAATTCTAAACTGGCAGTTTTTTTCTTTTGTTATCTTAAATATATTGTACATTGTCTTCTCCATGGTTTCTGATGAGAAATTGGCACTTAGTCTTATGGAGCACCTCTTGTATGTGATTAATTGCTATATCTTGCTGCTTTCAGAATTGTCTCTTTATATCTGGCATTTTGCATTCTGAATAGTATGCACCTCGGAGAATGTCAATTTGGATTTATTCTTTTTGGAGCACGTTGACCTTCTTGTATTTTTCTCCAGGATAGACCATATGTTGGGTCACATGAGAAGTCTCAATAAATTTAAAAAGAAAGAAATTATATGAAGCACTTTCTCTGATCATAATGGAATGAAGCTGGAAATCAATAACAGGCAGAGAATGGGAAAATTAACAAATATATGGAAGTTAAACAACACACCCTTAAACAATCAGTGGGTCCAAGAAGAAATTGCAAGAGAAATCAGTAAATATCTCAAGAAATGAAAAAGAAAACCCAACATATCAAAACCTATGAGATACAGTAAAGGCAGTGCTGAGAGGGATATTTGTGGCCCTAACTGCATACATGAAAAAAGAACAAATGGCTAAAATCAAAGACCTAACTGCACACCTGGAGGAGCTAGAAAAAGAGCAGCTGACTAACCCTAAAGCAAGCAGAAAAAAATAAATAACAAAGACTAGAGCAGAAATAAATGGAATTGAGAACCACCACCAATGTGTTATCCCAAGCTTGCCAAGCTCCTGCTTGTTGTCCCGATTTCAGAGATTTATTGATTAAAGGCTTTAGGTGGACATTGTATGAGCAGTTGACCACTCAAGGATATCAAGTTTTTGTTTCTGAGGAAAGTTACCAGTTTACTGGGTTGTATGGTCTTC
>JAQZBX010021998.1:0-31872 GCA_029593785.1 Cabassous unicinctus | reverse complement strand
TAACAAAAAAAGGGACTATTTGTCTTAGTTTTCCAGGATACTATGATAAATACCATACAGTGTGTTGGTTTAACAAGGGGAATTTACTGATTCACGTTTTTGAAACTAGGAGAAGTCCAAAATCGAGGCCTCAGCAAGCAATGCTTTTTCCCAAAGTCTGTAACATTCTGATGCTTGTTTATAGGCAATCCTTGAGGCTCCTTGGCTGGATCACTGCCTCAGGTCACACAGGTGATGTCCTCTACTTTTGCTTCCGGGTTCCCACTGACTTTCTGGCTTCCGGGTTTCTTTCTCTTTATAAAGGCTCCAGGAATCTGGATTAACACCCAACCGCATTCAACTGAGACACACCTTATCTAAAAAAAAATCTTCAAGAGATCCTATCTACAATGGGTTCACACCCACAGGAATGCAAATTAAGAACATGTCTAAATCCAGGACATAATTCAATCGGCCACAATAGTCTATGAAAATTAAAAAATATTATGCAAAAGAGAAAAACATGGGATATAAGAAATTATGGAGAAAAGAAACCAATAAAAGTTTCAATTATTAGATAATTTTAGTAATGTAGATTTGCACCTATGCTTCTAAATACACACAAACTGAATCCACAGATAATAACAATGGATTTCTAATATTTGTAGGGAAAAGTGGATGTGGAAACATGCTAATAGTAGGGTGATTATGATTAATTTTTCATACTAATATACTTTTGAGAATAAAAGCATACCTGGACATTCAAGTCTAAACAAGCCCTTTGGGCAATTTTATGGAGTAGGCAATGATCTTTTAGTAAATTGTTCTACTGCCTAAATAAAAGTCAGTTTATCTTGCTTGAAACTGTGTATTTATTTATATTTACGTCTATTTGGATATAGACATAGCTTTATATGTAAAATTATATACACACATGGCATGGCATTATTTATGAAGAGGAACTGCAACTATTTTAATGTACAATTTTTTGCATTGTTTTTTTCCTCCATGATCATGTATTACTTTAGTGATTCAAAAATATATAAAATATGAAAAATAAATTTAACTGATATATTTCTAGTTGACCAAATAAATATAAATTTTGGAATTGTTAAAGTCATAATGGAATGCTGAAAAAAGAAATTTGAGGGTAAATATTCAGGCACCTGAAACCTGGTTTCTATTAGTTTTTCTTTGCCTCTACACAAATCTATCTTGCTGCTTCGTGGCTTCTCCTGCTTTCTAAACTGTCTTGACTTCAGGTGCTCTGACCCTGCAATAAAACTCATTTTCCAAGTCCAAACCAGTTTATCTGTGGTATTCTGGACCTGCTATATTTAATCCCTTGCACTTGTAATTGGTTTCTTTATTTCTTTTAATTTTAGGCATGCTTAGTACTGTAATGCAATGGTGAGACACGGCTTGCTGAGTTCCCCTTCTCCATATTTCAGTAGATACGTAATCTTGATCAACTCATTTATTCCCTCTAGCCGAATGGCCATAGTCTGTAAAATGGAGATAATAACACCTACTGAGCACTGAGATGAGGTTTAAATAAGCACAGAAGCTTTGTAAACTAATTTGTATAATAAGAATATGGGAAAAGAGATCTAGGAAGAATACAAAAGGTGACATCAAAAGCCACTGCTCAAATTAGGACAAATTATTTAGCCAAATGGTAACAACTTTTTCTATAGAGGTCCATATATCACAGTAACCAGAACATCTTCTTTCAAAAATCCTCCATCAACACAAGAAAGCCAAATATAATCACGGTTGTACAAATGTGCCGTCTTAATATTTCCCCCAGAAATCTGACTTAACATCAAACCTCAAGGGGGGAGGGAGGGTGCATAGAAAATGGAATTTCTCTGAGAGAGCCACTCATTAAATAACTTGTAGTTACCCATTGTTCTGGCCCACTTCTCATATTCTTATTTGGCTTTTTGCCCAGTTTTGCACAAATCACTAGTAATGTTCAAAACAATTCATGAATATAGAAAAAAAAAATAACAAATGAAAAGAAAAACAGGAGACATATACACAAGGGAAAAAATAAACTTCAGTTTTTAATTTCTAGGGCACTAATGAAGACAGTGAATCAAATAAACAATTTGTTCTCAAAGTGTTATGCAAAATGCAATAAATACAAAAGTTCCTGAAATAACACTTCACAGCAAGAGGAGGAAAATGCCCTATAACAGTCCTTCAAAGAAGAAATACATTAATGTTTTGCTTTATTATTCCTGGTTGCAGGTTCCAATCTAATCTCCATAGAAATGGAATTCCAATTGGGCCTCAGAGGTATTTTACAAGCACACTATAATCCTAACTTGAGAGAGAAGTTCAAGTTAACTGAAATTCAGTTTACTCTCATGGGAACAGTTAGGTTGAACTACAAGGAAGAACCAAATTCAAGTTCTTAAAAGTGGCCTGGGTGAATTCTAAAATAAACTAAAAGAGCTAATAATAGAATATGAAGAAACAGAGTCCCTCTCTTTGTTTCTTGTTTTACTCACTATCCCTCATCAGCCTGTCCATCTCACTTTTCCTCTCAGTAATATGCAATGATTATGAGACTGCAAGGAAGAAAAATAGTCCCAAACCACACAAGGATTTAGGCATCTTAAGAAATGCAAATAGGGAAACATGCGTTTAAACACAATTCTAACACAGGGATTCCTGTCCCTAAGATATCCATGGAAACACAACAAATAATAGGTCCTTTATGATTGTCAAGAAAATAAAACATTGTTTTAATTTTGATATGTAATTATATTTTTACTGATGTGCAATAGAATTTTTAAACTTTCTCATTGTGTTATGACACATTGATTTGACAGTTTTCCCTTCGTTATGTTTTGAAAATTGCCTATTTTGCATTTCAAAACATCTGGCAGTAAAATATTTTTTCCTAAACAATTCTGGGTATAGTATTATAGTCAACCTAAATAACTACTACTTTAGCGATCCTCTGTGTATAATAAGTATGATTTTTAAATGGTGGTTTTGCCCCTTATTTTGGGCAGGTTACTGTAACTCTAGTAGCCCACTAACCTCACCTGTTAAATAGCTGCATAATTTGGTAGTGAGGATTAGACACTATAACATACACAAAGACGCTAGAACAGTGCTTCCCTGTAGGAGATGCCTCTTCAAAAGACTATCCAACTCACAGCCATTTCCTCTTTTCTGGGAGTGGCTGACACAAAATGGACCTTCCAGTGGTCATTTCTGTACCACTTGATCTTGCCCTGGATATAGTTAATGGATCCAGGGCTTCTCCCAGGTCAGGAAGATTCTGTCTTAGAAACTAGGCAGAATAGGAAGGCACCGAGCTTGGGAGCCACTGGATCGGAATCATATGAGCCAGCTCTCATGGCAGAGGGAACTCCCGCTCTTGCTGCTGAGGTACCCAGAGGAGGCCTAGTTCCTTCTCTTCCTAATTCCTTCTCTGATCTTGTGATAAACCAATCATCCCACAACACCCATAGCCACCAGTTTTTTTTTGTTTTGTTTTGTTTTGTTTTTAACTTAAGCTATTAAAAGCTCCAGGTGCTTTTAACTAATGAACATTAACAAAAAATGTGTATAGAAGAGTATGTATAGAAACAGACCTTCAGGGAAATGGGGGCTATTTAGAATTGGTGGCGATTATGTGAAAGGCCACAAGACTGTCTTCATATTGCAGGAAGAAAAGAAGCAATCTATAAATAGCTAATTGCAGTTATTGCTGTGATTACCTGAGGATGATGCTCTAGGAGACCTGATCCCAGAGAAGAGATTGGAGGAAGGAGGAATGTCTTGCTTGTAGGAGTGGATGGCTGCTTCTGATTACATTGTATGAAAAGACTGCTACATCATGGTTATCTTGCTTTCTCTAGCAGTTAGGCTACAATCATTGAACACTAAATACAGAAATTTATTTGCTAAGAGCATGTGCTTACTTTAGCTTAATTTACAATATATGATCGGTTATAATGTGTGTGTTGTGTTAAATAGAAGGGGAATGTTTGAAAATTAGATTACAAATTTCTGGGAAGAATTCAAGATCTGAAGAATAGTCATACTGTCCACCTCCACCCAAAATCTATCTTAAACACTATCCTGGGTCATTCTTGCTGAAGGAACTACCAATCCAAATGATGCCTTGCCTCTCATTGTCACTTGACACTGGGCTTGTCACTGGGCACTGATTTCAAAATCATCTTTGCTGGCAATGTGATAAGCAATATCAGGACTTATACCAAGAATTTATCAAGCAACATTATAAAACACTGGTGTGTATGTGGGGAGAGGGTGTCTGTGCTTGCAGATTTTCAATGTTCTCAACCAAAGGATTGAACACTGTCCAGATATGGGGCTTTACTACATCACAATAAATACAAGAAGAGAATAGAATTTTTAGTCAAATATGGCTTCAGGTCTCAGATCTCTCACTCACTTATTCACTGTATAATCTTGGGATACTTGAGACTTACCTTTCCCATCCACAAAATAGGAAAGATAATAACTTCTTCATTTAACTACTAGGGGGAGTAGCTGAAATAACACATATTCTTGCACAATACCTGATTGCCCATGCTTAGCACACATTAATTCTCATTTAGCTTCCCAAATCTCACAGTCAGTTTAAGTCTGGATAAATATGAATATACATATGAACATACAAATGAAGGAAAAATCCAGGCTGTTAACTGAGATTCTGAAAGTTTGATTTAAATGTCAAATCTAGCAGTGAAGGGTAGGAGAAAAGATCTGGAATTTGATGGTAATAATTTATTAGGGGAAACTATTTGTGCACATCCACAAGTAAGCACACATACACAGAAACACGCAAATAAACTGGCTGATTGACTGGATTTGGGCATTTATCTTCCGGGGACATGTGCTGTCATAGAGATAGAAAAAAAAGAAGAAAACTGACTTGTCCCCTTTGCCAGCACTTTGCAAACCCACTCAATTGTGTGGGATGAATATGCAAAAGGCAGTCCTAGTGAGATTCATCAGACAAATCTAAATTCTTCCTTGTGGAGTTTGGTTTTATTGATTTCTTGTTTTGTTATGTTACCCAACAGGGATTTATTTTTAACCTCCCTTAGTTTTGTAACAGTATCTTGGACAAGTCCAGGGTTTTAATTTAAAATCTCAACTCGGTAGCTCAACTGAGTAGCTCAGTTTCATACCACTTAATAAAAAGCTGTGGCGGGATGTTTTCCTTCCAAGGGCCTTATCTCCACCGCATGCTCTGCAAGCCACTTACCACACTACATTTTTCGGGAAGGGTTGCTTTCCTTCAAGGCCTAAGTAATCATCCTTTATCAGACAGTTGAGTGGCATATAGATCTTAGGGAGGCAAAAATACCTAAAAGCTATTTTGCTAATGATTTTCAAATATTTGACTGGTGGGACACTTCTAATGCTGGCACAGATACAGGAGAACAAAATAAAAGGTATTATTGTATGTAAAATGTTAATATTACCTTGAAGTACTTCCTCAAAAACAATCTGGTTTATTTTTCACAACAAAACAAAATAAGAATTACTTTTTCAATTTTACAAATAAGAAAATTAAAATTTTTGAGATTTGAGACGAATACCTAATATCCCTAACACCTCATAAAGTAGCAGGGTAACAACACAATTACCCCGTCACCATTCTAGTTACTGGCCAATGTGTGTAGAAACAAAAGCACTTCTTTCAGTGTTCTTATTAAAACTTTTTTTGGTTACAAAAAATATTTTGTAAATATTGTTTTTCCCAGGATAACATACAAGTTTCATGACAAAAATGAACATTTTTATGTGTTATCAGCATTCTCGTGTAAACTGATCTGAGTTTGGAAGAAATCTAGTTAATAGCCCAGACTCTGAGATAACTATATAAGCAGCTATGGGGAAGTCAAGTAAACTTTTTGGGTTTTAAAATTCTAACTTGGTAAAACAAGGGTAATGATGTAGCTGTCTTGGTTCATTTTAACTCTTTAAACACTACACATTCCATGATGTTAAATCCTTAAAACTAAATATTGGGATGCAATAGTTAATCCATCTACTAATCTTGGGGTTAAGAAATATTTGATTTTCTTCTATGGTCTTATATTTTTAAATGAAGCCTTATTTAGATGCAGAATCTGTTTTTATTTTTATATGTATCTTGTTTAGCATCATAACATGAAGGCATTCTTTGATGTCTTATTTTTTGCAGGTACAATTAAGTTTTTCAAAAGGGTTTTTTTCAATAGTAATTTCTATAAATTAAGTATCATGTTTCTTTAGAATACTTATTCAGAGCAGATACAAAAGATATCCTCTTATACCAATATCACCTAAAAATAGCTACAGAAAACATATTTTGGAATTGTAGCAATTTGATATTGTTTCTGAATTCCAAAAATAGATATTGGATTGTGTTTGTAAACTGGTCTGTTCCTCTGGGCATATTAGATTGTATTAGATTCAGAGGTTTCACTTGTACTTTATTAAATCAAGATTAGGGCTTTTATTTGACCACATCATTAGGGCTTGCAGGGTTGAGACCCCAGCCCCCTTGGTGGGGATAAAACAGACTCTCACACAGAAGTAAATACACAGAGGAGAACACAGAAGCAGATATGCAGGAAGAAAGAGTGCGCCATAGACACGGCCCCGGGAAGAGAGATGAGCCTGGTAGTCTACAGCTGACCTTGTGGAGAGAACAAAGCAGCTGAGCCTGGAAAGAAATAAGCTCCTGGGAGAGAGACGAGCCTTATGCCAGCCTGGAGCTGAGATAGGAAGAAGCTGGACCCAGGGAAAGTTAAGAGAAAGGAGGAAGGCTGAACCTGCACAGACAATCGCCTGCCATCCTGCATCAGACTGGGGCAACAGACTGGGTGAGAAAGTACCTCTTATGGTACCTTGAGTTGGACTCTTTAGGGCCTTGTAACTGTAAGCTCTACCCCAAATAAATACCCTTTATAAAAGCCAACAGAGTTCTGATACTTTGCAGCAGCACCTCTTGGTCTGACTAATACAATTCTTTAAGCAAAAATATAGACAATTACAAGAAAAAGAAGCTTTAGCATGCCACTTGTGTTTGGAAACTTAAAAAAGTACATTTGGGCTAAGAATAAATAACATGATGCCAAAATACACAGTCTATTTTTAACTAATGGTTTGGTGGGCAAATGGTAAAACAACTTCACACTTAAGTATGCTAAAGAGCATTAATTTTGTTTGTATTTATCAAAAATCACACATTTATTTATCCACCTCTCTTTCCTGAGCCTTGATCAAACACCATTCATTCTTATCACATGATCACTCACCCTCAGTAGAACACTTAAGGACCACCTTTGAAATTCAGCCTCAGTAGTAGAGTCCTCTTCCCAGCTAGATATTAATAACAGGAAAAGGGGCCCTACTAGAATTGTTCATAATTTTCTTTGGTACATTACCCTGCTCAGCATTCATCTGACAATTATTAAGCACCTATTACAAATTAGGTGCCATATAGGTTTATATATATATTCTCATTCAATTATGGAAACGGAATTTTTTAAAGCCACATTTCAAATGTAGATAGGTCAGCCAGTAACTATCATCTGAATATGAACTTTCTAATATGTAAAGAGAGTAACAATAAGGTTATTTTTAAGTATTACATGATTGTTAGTTCCTTCTCAGGGAATCTCCTAAAACTTCCCTAAAACTTTAACTGTAACTGCTTGAAATAGCACTTTCTTGTTCCCTCATCCTTGCTTAAAATGAATGTGGAAATTCCTCCAGTTTCAGAACAATCAGGTATCTCCTCTTGCAAATACTTTCTTATCCTTTTATAAAATTGTTTGATTCCCAGATGGCTGACAGTATGTTCCTTCTAATTTCTTTCTCCCTGTAGATCTGCTAGGATTCCTAATTGGGCAGAATGAATTCATATTTTATGAATCAGGAATTTACCCACAATAATAACATATAAAAAATCTTGACTAAATCTTCTCTTCCTATTTCCTCAAACCCTTTAGATCCCATATATTGTTGCCCTAGTTATCTTTTTGAAATGCCTATCCAGCCATAGCTTTAAAAGTGTCCTGAACTATGGACAATGTTGAAGTTCCTCAGTTTAGAACAAAAGTCCATTCATGATGAGCTCTTGCTGGCATCTCTAATGTCATCTCTTGCCTTCATTTCAGTCTTAAGCTGGTTTATGCTATTGTGCCTTTATGCATGTTGTTCCCTCTACTAAGCATACCCTTAGCTTCCTTTTTTAACGACTTAATCCTGCTTAGCTTTCCAGAAAGACTTTACTCTATCAATTCTAAATTATATGTTGCAAAATTATCTTGCATGTTCCATGATCATGATGCTTTTCACACTATAGTAATCTAATCTTTGACTTGCATCTTTCCTTAGATCATGAGGTCTTGTGGGTGGAGAAAATATTCAAATCATAATTTAAGCCTCATTACTACAAAGGAATCAGATTATAACTAGTTCCACTGCTTATCTTCATCATAGCATTCTTCATGCAATTTTCAACTGTCTGTTCACTAGTTGTCTTCCCATAAGTTCCAATATAGTTGAGGACAAGGACAGTTGTTGTTTTTTTCCTTTATTTTATCACCAGTATCTGTTACATAGCAGATACTTGGCAATAATGAGAATTAAATGAAAAGAATTCTGTAGATAAAGTAACAGAGGTCAGACTCACGTTCTAATATGGAATTTCTGGCTTCGGTCTACTTTTAAAAGAATGTTATGTTAGAAAGACTAGAAGCAGAAAAAAAGTCTCAGTTCTTTGACATGTCAATAAATCTTCATTCACTTGAGAATGAGAAAATGTAGTACAATGTTCATTCTTTAAATTTTGGGCAGTATAATTGTTATTAACAGGAAAACATTTAAAATTTTCTGCTTCTAGACATCTTCCTAATTTTAGGTAATTATTAGGGGAATTGAGACATAGTTAAATCCTCCACAACTCTATGGGAGTTCAGTTGTCAGTTTCATAAAGTATGAGTTCATGTCATGGAAAGGCTAATGAAATGACTGGGGTGAGTTTGCTGTAGAGGACAGGAGCTCATCACATATTTCAGAATTCATTGTATCACAGAACACGTAATTATGAGGTTATATTGCATAGGAAAAGCAAATAAAACTTGGATTGATTGGAATATTATTTTTATTTTCAGCCCAATGATGATCTATTTCATTTAAATTTCAGAAGCTATTATTCTAGTAAATGTAGGAACATTTTGTTGAGATATTATTTTCCACAGAGAGAACCAGTGGTTCAGGTTATAGATTTTGACAAGCAGTAAATAAATATGAGAGTGACAGCAGACCTTCAAGTTTCTTTTTACAATGTTCTCAATATCAGAAAGCAGAACAAAGTATGATGTTTTCTAAAACTATTTTTTATACACACTTAATTTAACATGTCACCTTAGCCTTGTAAACCTTAGCATAGGCCTCAAGTAAATCTGCTTAGATTGACATCCAAGTCATAACTGAAGGAAAAAGAATTGTATTGGCTCAACTTACAAAAAGAGGTTTTTTCTCTCTCTTGTGCTCACTCTTGCTCCCTCTCCATCTTTACTTCCATCACTATTGCTGTGTTCCTCTGTTTTGGCTTCTCACAGGCAGGCCCTCTCTTCTCAAGATGAGAGAGATGACTAACAACAACCATAAAATTACTTTGATTTTATGGTGTGTGAAACTAAAGGAAAGGGTCATCTTTCCTGTTATCTCTGGGGAAAAACATCAAATTCTGATTGACTTGATTGGGACTAACTCCACATCTAACCAATCACTTTCTTCAAAGAATGTAGTACTACTATTTCATTTGCCTAGCCTTGTAACTGAGTATATATGCCAGTACATTTCTTTCAAAAAAATTTTTTTTATGTATTGCAACCAAAAAAAAAACAAACACCAGCCTTCCTATGTTCAACTCACAAAATATAACCATCCATCCAAAAGGGATGCGACCTAGACCCTTCTATAGTTACTGCTTACAGGTCCAAATCAGAAAGTGTAGATTTTATGCCTCCTTTACTGTCAGAAAGAGATTAAATGATAAATTAACCTGCACCCAATATATATGGCCTACAACTGTGAAAGGAATTCACACAAGTGTCAATTAAAAAAAAAAAAAAAAACTCAGAAAAAGGGGAGAAATGGAAACAGCTTACAACATTCACCAATCTATAACATATATAGCATTTCTTCCTGGGCAGGAACAGCAAGCATTATTTTCTTTCCTGGAATTTCTTAGGGGTTGAGAAAATAGGCTATCGTTATATACAGTTTCTGAAAATATTGTGGTTTAATACCTAAAAAGAAATTGGCCCAAATCCAATGCCAGCAGTCTTTGGAAATTGATTTCCATTGTGGTCTAGGTTGTTTTACTTTGGACCTCAGAGCTCTGCCCAGCTTCCCAGACCTTGGATTTAAGTGACCCATCTGGGCCTCAGTAGGCTTGGATAATGTAGTAGGCCTCCTATGCTACTTAAACCTAAACAACATCAAATATAATTACCCTTTGCAGTTCTGGTACTGGTTAAATTTAAATGGCAAGATGTACCCAGCAGGAGCAGTTCTGGAAATCCCTGGGTTCTACTCTTATGTTCTCTCTTGTGTTTTCTAAATCTTTGCTCCCATTTATTACAGCTTTAGAACAGAGCTGTTATTGTTGTTTTGTTTTTCACTTGTTTCATTTTCTTTTTTGCAATCCAGCAGCCTGTGTGATGGTATGGATTCTTCTTCTTGGATTGAAGACTGAGGGCCCATAAGATCTCTCATAGAAACAAACTGTTTTGATTACTTTTGCTTTCCTACAGATCATATTTGACTGGTACTTCATCTTTTTGGTGGGATTTTAGAGAAGGACATTATAAAAGATTCCAACATTCTGAAAACTTTTGCCAAGTCCAATAACGCTCCAGTCTTGATAGACATATAATCTGACTTCACAGAAACAACGGGCTTCTCATTTGCAATAACAACTCCTCATTCTGATTTGGAAGACTCTTCACTGCACTGCACCTTCTCAGTTTAGCCAATTTCGTGTTTTAGGATCTGTTATCTGCAATATACCACTTCCCGATATTAATTGCTGAATTAATCAGGCATCTTTAAATTGTAATTTATAGAAATCCAACTCCATGTAGTTAAGTGACATAGAACTTTGTTTCTAAGTCCTGAGGCAGATTTTCTTCAGACATAGAAGAATCAAGGCTCTGCCTTATTTAGTGACTTAGCTCTGCTTGTCTCAATAGTGTATTCATTTCCCGGGAGAGTTTCACATCTAAATGATGGGTAAGATTGGCTCCAACAACTTTTGGCTCATATTCTTCCTATGGCTTAAAATCACAGTGAAAGTAAACTGGTTTTCTCACTAATATTCATGAAAGTCCTGGGGAAGATGCCAACATTCCTTAACCAATACTCTTTTTCAGGGAAATGTAAGATTCTATTTGGCCAGGCTACCACCAGAATTACCCTACCCAAAACATAGGGCTTGTACAGGATCATTATTAAATGGGGCATTGGTTCTTAAATAAAATGGTTATGAAAAGAAACAAAAAGAAAAGGAGAGGAAAGGAGAGAAAAGAAAAGAAAAGGAGAGGAAAGGAGAGAAAAGAAAAGGAGAGGAAAGGAGAGTAAAAAGGAGGGGGAGAGAGAAGGATGGAGGGAAGGAGATAGGAAAGAAGGAAGAAATGGCCTTTCCATTCAATAAATACCAAAACTAGAAATCAAAGCATCTATAATTCTTTCATCTTGTGATACATGGGTAAACTTCAGCTAATGTAATTATTTTTTAAAAAGTGATGATTTTAGTCAGGTCATTATAGCAGAAGCCTGTGATTTAATTTACAAATAAGTACAAATATTGATATTTCTAAAAAGCATCTTTATTCACGTAGGCTTAAGCCACTAAATCTATCATATTCATATACCTCATCTGTAAAATAAAGTTAACAATATCTTGCAGGGGCACTCTAAAAATAAAATGTAATAATATGAGATTGCACAAAGCACTATGTCTTCAGTAACTGCTATTTAGATTTAAACCTGTATGTAAGAAGCAGCAAGATGGCAGCGGTTTAAAAGGGCACTCACCATCTCTCTCCCAAGGGATGGCTGAATGGGGGTGCTGCTGGCTTGTTTCTTGTTTGCTGTGTTTCCTATTCCCTGTTTTCCCCTTTCTCTGTATACCAGTTTTGTCTACAAACGCTATCTTTTCCTTCCTTCATCTTTCAATCTTCTGCTTTCTGTTGTTGTTCTTACATTCCACCTCTCTTTGTTTAGTCCTCAGTTTTTCTGGTTTTTATTTCTATCTTGTCTATCCTGTTTTCTTTCATTTATTACCTTTTCTTTTCTTTTTCTTTTCTTTTATCCTTCCCTCTCTCCTCAGCATTCTGAGCTTTTAATTCATTCTATACATTTTTCTCTATTTGGTTTCACATTTCATTGTTGGTACTCCACTTTTTTGTTCCTATTACTCTACAGTTCTTACATGAGTTAAATATTCATTTCCCAAGGTCTTACACAGTTTTTCTTCTAACATTTACTATTATTATTATTATCCTTTTTCTTTTCTTACATCTTTCACTTTCTCTGGCCCTAATCTTTTTCCTTCAAGGGAACATAGAAAACAGCAAGGAAATAGCATAAAAGAAACAAAGCATCAAAGAGAAAACTTAACACATACATAAAAACAGCAACTAAATAAAACCCTAGAGTACAGAGAGAAGGTAATCAACTGAATGAACCCATCAAGGTAAAAAGATGAACAGACAGCAACAAAAAATTACAAACCATACTAAGAAACAGGAAGACATGGCCCAATCCAATGAACAAACCAAAAACCAGGAAGAGATGTAGAACATTAAACAACTAATCAAAGCTGTCCAAACAAATATCATGGACCAACTTAATGAACTGAAGGAAGAGATCAAGGATATTAAGAAGACACTGGGAGAACATACTGAAGAAATTGTAAACATAAATAAAAAGATAATGGATATGATGGTGATGAATGGCACAATCCAAGAAATCAAAAAGACAGTGGAAGCACATAACAGCAGATTTGAACAGGCAGAGGAAATACTTAGCAATGTGGAAGACAATACATATTAAATTAAACAGATAGTAGAACAGAAAGAAAAAAGATAGAAAAACCCCAGCAGGGACTTAGGGATATGAACAACACAAAATGCACAAACATATGCCTTATAAGCATCCCAGTGGGAAAAGAGAAGGGAAAGGGGACAGAAAGAGTGTTGGAGGAAATAATGGCTGACAAATTCCCAACCTTATTGAGATGGATGTACACGTCCAGGAAGCGCAGCACACCCCAAACAGTATAAATACCAACAGACCTATTCCAAGACATATACTTGTCAAACTGTCCAATGCTCAAGACAAAGAGAAAATACTGAAAGCAGCAAGAGAAAAGAGAACCATCACATACGAGGGAAGCTCAATAAGGTAAAGTGCTGATTTCTCATCTGAAACCATGGAAGCAAGAAGACACTGGAATGACATAGTTAAGGTACTAAAAGAAAAAAACTTTCAGCCAAGAATTCTCTATCCAGCAAAGCTGGCATTGAAACATGATGGAGAGTTCAAAATATTCACAGATAAACAGAAATTAAGAGAGTATGCCAATAAGAAACCTGCCCTTCAGGAAATACTAAAGGGTGTTCTGCAGGTTGGTAGGAAAAAAACAGGAGAGAGAGAGAGAGAGAGAGAGAGAGAGAGAGAGAGAGAGAGAAAGTTGGAGGAGAGTGTAATAACAACTAAATAGATTAAGAGAAATAAAACCAACATATGACATACATAAACCCAAAGAAAATATGGCTAATGTAAGTAACTCCTTGAGAGTAATAACACTGAATGTTAATGGATTAAACTCACCAGTCAAGAGACACAGATTGGCAGAATGGATAAGGAGATATGACCCATCTATGTGTTGTCTCCAAGAAACTCACCTTAGACCCAGAGGCACAATGAGACTGAAAGTGAATGGCTGGAAAACAATCTTACAAGCAAACAATAACCAAAAAAGGGCGGAAGTAGCTATGCTAATATTGGACAAAAGAGACTTTAAATGCAAAACTATTGTAAGAGAAAAAGATGGACACTATATATTAGTAAAAGGGTAAACTTTCAAAAAGAAAAAAAATCAAACATTTATGCACCTACTCAAGGTGCCTCAAAATACATGAGGCAAACACTGGAAAACCTAAGTGGAGAAACAGATGCCTCTACAAATATAGTGGGGGATTTAATACCCAATTATCACCATTACACAGAATATCTTGACAGAAAATCAATAAAGAAACCAAGACTTTGAATAATACATTAGAAGATCTGGACCTAACAGACATATACAGAACATTACACCTAAATACAGCGGGATATATATTCTTCTCGAGTGCACATGGATCATTCTCCAAGATAGACCACATGGTAGGCCACAGAAAAATGCTCAATGAATTCAGAAAGATTGAAATTATACAAAGTAATTTCTCTGACCAAAATGGAATGAAGCTGGAAATCAATAATGGCCAGAGAACCAAATTAACCACAAAGATATGGAAGTTAAACAACACACTCTTAGAAAAACAGTGGGTCAAGGAGGAAATCTCAAAAGAAATCAGAACTTCCTTGAAATGAATGAAAATGAAAATACAACATATCAAAACCTATGGGAGGCAGCAAAAGCTGTACTGAGAGGGAAATTCATAGCCATAAATACATATATCAAAAAAGAAGAGCTAAAATCGAAGACCTAACTGCATGCCTGGAGGAATTAGAAAAACAACAAACTAACCCCAAAGGAAATAGAAATAAGGAAATAACAAAGATTAGAGCAGAACTAAATGAAATAGAAAATAAGAAAGCACTAGAAAAAGTAAACAATATCAAAACCTGGTTCTTCAAGAATATCAATAAAACTGACAAACCCTTAGCTAGACTAACAAAGGAAAAAGAGAGAAGATACAAATACACAAAATAAGAATAGAGGTAGGGAATATCACCACCAACCCCACAGAAATAAAGAGTATCATAAAAGCATACTTTGAAAAATTATATGCCAACAAGAAGGATAATTTAAAGGAAATGGACAAATTCCTAGAAACACACAAGCAGCCTACATTGATGAAAGAAGAAATTAATGAACTCAACAGACCAATCACAAGTAAAGAGAGAATCAGCCACAAAAAAACTCCCAACTAAGGAGAGCCCAGGACCAGATGTCTACAAAGGTGAATTCTACCAAACATTCTGGAAAGAGCTAACACCAAATCCTGCTTAATCTCTTCCAAAAAATAGAATTAGAAGGAACAATGCCTAACTCATTCTATGATGCCAACATTACTCTAATAACAAAGCCAAACAAAGATGCCACAAGAAAGGAAAATTACAGACCAATCTCTCTAATGAACATAGATGCTAAAATCCTCAACAAAATACTTGCTAATCGTATGCAACAACACATCAAATGAATGCCCGCTATCACCATTCCTATTTAACATTGTCTTAGAAGTACTTGCTTGAGCACTGAGGCAAGACAAAGATATAAAAGGCCTCCAAATTGGAAAGGAAGAAGTAAAAACTTCACTATTTGGAGATGACATTATCCTATAATAGAAATCCCTGAAAAATGTACAATAAATCTTTCAGAACTTATAAATGAGTTTAGTAAATACGCAGGTTATAAGATCAATGTGCAAATATCATCAGGATTTCTGTACACCAATAATGAGCAATTTGAGGAGGAAATCAAGAAAAAATACCATTTGCATTAGTAACTAAAACAATCAAATAACTAGGAATAAATTTAACTAAAGATGTAAATCATTATACACAGAAAAGTACACAAAACAGTTAAAAGAAATCAAAGAAGACTTCAATAAATGGAAGAATATCACCTGTTCATGGATAGGAAGAATATACATCATTAAGATGTCTGTCCTACCCAAACTAATCTACAGATTTAATGCAATCCCAATAAAAATCAACACAGCATTTTTTGCTGAATTGGAAAAACTAACTATAAAATTTATTTGGAAGGCCAAGAGGCCCCCGAATACCCAAAGGCATATTGAAAAAGAAAAATGGAATCAGAGAAATCACACTACCTGACTTTAAGACATACTAGAAAGCTACAGTGGTCAAAACTGCATGGTGTTGGCACAAGGATAGACATACAGGCCAATGGAACCAAACTGAGAGTTCTGATATAGATCCTCACATATACAGTCATCTGATATTCGACAAGGCCACCCAGCCCACTCAACTGGGAGACAATGGCCTCTTCAACAAATGGTGCTTGGAGAACTGAATATCTATATCCAAAAGAATGAGAGAGGAACACCATCTCACACCTTATACAAAAATCAACTCAAGATGGATCAAAGATTTAAATATAAGAGCCAAGACCATAAAGACTTTGGAAGATAATGTAGGGAAACATCTATAGGACCTTGTAATAGGAAATGGTTTCATGAACCTCACACCCAAAACATGAGCAGCAAAAGAAAAAATAGATAAATGGGATCTCCTCAAAATTAAAAACTTTTGCACCTCAAAGGAGGTTATCAAGAAAGTAAAAAGGCAGCCTCACTAATGGGAGAAATTATTTGGCAACCATATAGCTGATAGGAGCCTAATATCCAGCATATATAAAGAAACCCTACACCTCAGAAATAAAAAGACAAACAACCCATTTAAAAAATGGGCAAGCTACTTGAAAAGACACTTCTCCAAGGAAGAGCAACAAATGGCTAAAAAGCACACGAAAAGATGCTCAACATCACTAGCTATTAGGGAAATGCAACTCAAAACTACAATGAGATACCATCCTACACCCATTAGACTGGTGGCTATTAAAAATCAGAGGACTGCATGTGTTGGAGAGGATGTGGAGGAACGGGAACCCTCATTCACTGCTGGTGGGAATGTAGAATGGTACAGCTATATGGAGGTCAGTTTGGCGGTTCCTCAGAAAACTAACTATAGAACTGCCATATGATCCAGCAATTCCTCTGTTGGGTATATACCCAGAAGAATTGAAAGCCAGGACACGAACAGATATATGCACACCAATGTTCATAGCAGCATTATTCACTATCGCCAAAAGTGGGTATCAACCCAAATGGCCATCAACAGATGAATGGATAAACAAAATATGGTACATACATACAATGGAATATTACTTAGCTTTAAGAAGGAACAGAGTGCTAACACACAGGATAACATGGATGAATCTTGAGTACCTTATGTTGAGTGAAGCAAGCCAGGCATCAAAGTACAAATATTACATGACCTCAATGATATGAATTAAGCAAATCAAGCAGACTCAGAGATCTATTGCCTGGAAGATAGGTTTATAAGAAATAGAAAGGGAGAAGGAGGTTGTGAGCCAATGCTCATATGAGCATAATCTTTGATAAGGTGGAAGTGTGTAGTTGGGCATTGAAGGGATATGACAGGAGGGTAGTGCTAATATTGGGTTGGGTGGTACAGGTTTGACAGGTGGGTAAATTGGGAGGGTGGGTTGGACTGTCCTTGGAACTGGAGGGAGAGTTGGGGGAGGGAACAGGTGAACACTGTGGATTAGTGGGTAAGTGGTTGAAAGTACAAAATTGGGAATGCTCTTATGGCAATATGACAAGGAAGGGTTGCTGGTTTAGGGTGTTGGATGGGGGGGCATTTGGGACAGGGCACACCTGGGGCAGGCTTCTAGGCAATGTGTGAGTGATCATTTTGTCATAATGTGTCATATCAGTGAGTGGAGACCCACATAAGGAGTGGGAAGGAGCTGGATTCCCATCCCGGAGAGGACCAATATGTTCTCATATGGTTCTCAATATGTTCTCAGAGGGGCAGGAGTTTCTTGAGAGCATGGGTGGTTCCTATTAGGGGAGGACAAACCAGTGTGTCATGACCTCAGTGCTTTTTCAAGTAACTATGAATCTTGTCATCCAAGGAGTAAAGCCGGGTGGTTGCCGTGGGCCCTGAGGGGAGGGGGAGGGAGGAATAGAATAGATGGAACAGAGGATATTTAGTGGGCAATCGAAGTGTTCTACATGATGGACACAGGCCATGTTAAATTATCATTAAAATATATAAAAGTGTACAATCTAAAATATAAAACATAATGTAAACCACTGACCATGGTTAGTAGCTATGTTTCACTATTTATAGATCAGTTGTAACAAATGTACCATCCACATATAAAAAGGTATTAATATGGGAAGGGGGAAAAGGGGGAGGATGTTAGGTATTTGGGAGTCCCCTGCATTCTGTATGCAACTTTACTGAGACCTAAAACTTCTTTGAAAACAAAATGAAAAAAGTAAGACACTGGGGAATAAATGGAAGAAAATGTCACTGTACATACAGGACAAGATATTACAGTGACGAAAGGCAAAATGTCAAAAAAATTTTTTTAAATATTTTTTATTTTTTAATAGCCCACTTTTTAAATTTTATTTTATTTTTAGTTTTCTTTAAAATTTTATGTATTTTGTTTCTTATATTTAAACCTACCATTATTATTTCATTTTCCTATTAATTGTATTTGGCTATTTTATTGGCTTTGTTTTTTAAGAAGCTTTGGATCACAGAAGGTTTACAACTGGGGCAGGGGAGGATCATTGGTGTGGGGTATCAGTGGTGGGGGATACATAGGAGGAAGTTCACCTGGACATACATATAAGGTATATAAATTTGTTCAAATGTTCACAGGGTGGAGATTCACACAATAACTGAGAGAATATTGAATTCCCATTCTGGAGAGCTCTGCCACATTATCTAATGTAGCAGCAACTGTCCCCCAAGTGCAGGGGCAATGACTGGTGAAGGAGGATGGTCCATTGATGGGCCCTTGATATTGATGACTATGCTTGTGAGCCTTTGCTCTTGAAATTGAAACTTAGCCTAGTGTTGTGGGGTGCCTAAGTGTTGTCTCCTGAGAGCCTCCTTGTTGCTCAAATGTAGCCTCTCTCCAAGCAAAACACAGCATATAAATGCATTACCTTCCCCCCAGTGTGGGACAGGACTCCCAGGGATGAGCCTCCCTGGCACCATGGGATTACTACCAAGCACCAACTAGCAATGCAACTGGAAAAAGACCTCGAATAAAAGGGGGAAAAGGTAAAGACAAATGAGTTTATACAGCTAAGAGACTTCAAAGTGAGTTGGGAGGTCATCCCAGAGGTAATGCTTATACACATCTCAGCAGGACCTCATAGACTGCCCAAGTGGATACTACCTCAAATCGTGGGGCTCCTGAGGGCTGTGGAGACACCCAGGTCCTATGGTCAGCCAGATAGCTCCAGAGTTTGGTGACTTGCCAGTGGACCCTACTTTGGAGTTTGTGCTCCTGAGAATGAGAGTTGTACTCAGTTATGGCTGCCCTACACATGGCTCACCTGTCCCTTCTGTTTGAATCTATAGTTGGTGCCGGAGTTGGTAGGCATACATCCAAGAGACTTGAATCTTTGGGCTGTCCATGTGCCAGCTGGGCCCTGAGCCTCAGTGGAGTTGCAGCACCTACACTCCAGTATATTGGACTCACACATGACAACTAACAAGGAGGTGAGGATTGCCAACTACCATACTAAGGAAACAAGAGAGCCTACAACTGCAAGCAATAGAGTCCTCATCCATCGTCTGTATGGGATTGAAGCCCCCTCTCACTTAGAGGTGGAGTGGACATCACCATCGCAGAATCCTCAGGACTTACTGGTATTCTATAATAGACTTGTTGTGATTCTAGCAATGGAAGAAATTACAGCATTGATGTGGAGGCAGTGGGCACTGGAGACTCTGGGGGCAGGGGGAGGGAAAGACAGGTGTAATGCAGAGTCTTTTTTGGGACTTGGGAATCGTCCTGAATGACACTGCAATGACAGATATATGCAATTATATATCTTCCCATAACCTGCAAAATTGTGTGGGACAGAGCATAAACTACTATGTGAACTATGGTCCATGCTCAGTGGCAATGCCCCAGGATGCATTTATCAATTGCAATGAATGTGCCACACTAATGAAGGATGTTGTTTATGTGGGAGGGTTTGGGATGTGTGGAGAGCAGGGCATATGGGAATCCCTATATTTTTTGTGTAACATTTGGGTAATCTAAGTATCTTTTAAAAAATTAAAATATATATTAAAAAAAAATAAACCTGTACATGAGTGTTTGGTGCGCTCACAATTTTCCTCTGGTTTGACAGAGGACCTGCCATGATTACAAGGGTCATATTGGGTCCATGGTAGAGAGGTAGACAGGGAGCCATGAAGTTATGAAAAGGTGAGAGAATTATCAGCTGATTTGAAAGGAGCCATGTAGATTAGTTTACTGAGGGTGCAATGACAAGGGAAAGGAGATGCTACACTCATTGAGGCTAGTAGATGAATGTTACCATTTCTAGTTTCTACATAAGATGAATGAATTTAAATTCATCTTTGAATTTATGATTATTTCCAATAATCTTAGCTTTACTGAATATTAAATGCCATTTATAGACTGTTGCCACATAGACCAAAGTGTCTTAAAGGATAAAGAAGAAAACAGTAATAATATGCAAGTAAAATAAATATCAAATGGATTAAATTCCTATCATAAGGCGTTTCTCATTTCTCAAAAAATATCCCTCTTGTGTTGTAAACATGACTGAGCAATAAAATGTGAATCAATTGGCAAGTATTTGCCTCCGTGAAAAATGCACCTTTTCCCCTTGGCTTCCATCTCCACCAAGACTACTCCAGCTTTTTTGGTTTGTGCCTACAAAAACCCACAAGACTTTTCATTTCCTACAAAAAACATACTGCTTTTCATTTATGGTTTAAATGAGAAAGTGAGTCTGAAAAAAAGCAAAGTAAAAAAAAAAAGAGGACAAGCAGTTTTCAATATTTCTAAAAGGTTATAGACCACTTATTTATGTATGTTCTTAGCCCAATATAGATAATCAGCAACAGCCTTACCCCAGGGGTCCTCATTTCTCATTCTCCCCTCCTTATTGCCCCCAAGTGTTACTGAAGCCCTGCTCAATAGTGAAACTATTCTCTTACCTCTTAGTCATGATTCTTTACAAAGAAATAAACATTAGATTGAATATTACATTTCCTAAGAGAGAGCCACTTCAATATGTTGATCTTTTAACAAATGTTATATTTGTTCCCTAAACTTCTGATTTAAGAATTATTGAGCAGGGTAAGCTTTACACATACCTACTTTTAAATCAGTCTCTGTTTCCTTTTTATATAATTATGAAAATAATATATGCTCTTTTACAAAGCGCAAAATAAACAAAATACTCAAACACAAAAATAAAATCAATGTATATTTCCTTTCCTTTGTAAGAATTTTATGCTTTGTTTTTTTTTCATATCTTATTGCGATGACTAAAAGTCATATTTCAAGAAGCATGGCAATATCATATTTTTATTATAAGATTGATATATTTGTAATATATAAAATTTCAGGTTATAATATCAATTCCCCCTTTAAAATATACCTATACATATTCTTGTCATACTACTTGACACTGTAATTACCTATAAGTATATTTTATTTATTTATTTATATGTATTAGTAAGGGGTCTATCAAAATCATTACAAAAGACATCTTTTTTCAAGCTTCTAGCAGCATTCTTCAGTATAGACTAGTCTAAAGGGAATCTGCAGAAACACTGCAATAAAGTACAATAGAAAGATCATGAGCTGTGAAGTCAGGAGACCTGGAGTTGCATCCTCAAGTGCGTCTTACTGCATACCAGGAGCAAGTGGAGTAAACACTCTGAGCCTCATTTTTCCTCATCTGTAAAATGGAGTTGTGTTACCTACATGTGGTAATATAGGTAAAGTAACTGTTCCATAATAAATTCAGAATAAATATTAGTTTCCCATTTCTTTTAAAAGGATTTTGAACTGCACCTTGAAGAAAAATTGAATACAACCCAGAATATTAAGAAATTGTTAGTAGGTGAACTTTTTCGAGTGTGCATGTTGTTAATATTTCCCTTTATGCATGCATAAAGAAAGTGACTAGAAATGGCATGATTATTTTTTAACAATGAACATTTTGATGTGGTTTTACTTCTGGTGATTTCTAACCTCAGTAATGACCTCTGAAGCATAGGGCATTTTCTTGGGAATTAATGGCTGTGCTATGTAGGGTTAATGGCCCACAGCAATGAATTTTCTGAGACAGCCATTAATCTGCCTTGATTACTATTGCTTAATTATTAGGTAAAGTCTCCTCCTTAGTGTATAAGTTGAGTACCTCAGCTCAACCTGTCCCTGTTTAAAATGCTCATTCATGAATTTTCTGGATATAAAGGAAACTGGAGTTAGAAAAAAGAAGGTAAATTAAGACAATCATAATACATAAAGTGTCAAAATCTTTTTTAAAAATTAAAATTAGATTGACACCGTTCATTTCGAAGGAAGAAGTAATTTGAACACATTATTCACCATCCTTACAAAGGTTATTTTTCTGACTGTATATTTAATAATGCATATTACAGGAAAAAAATTGTGTATAATATAAAAAGAGAAAAAAAAAATCTCTCTATATTTCATCACCAAAAGGAAACTACGAAAGCACTTTGGACTTCATTTCCTGTCTTAGCTAGTCAGGGCAGTTATAACAATACCACACACTGGTTGGCTACAAAATAGGAATTTATTGCCTCATGGTTTCAGAGGCTAGACTTGCAAAGCAAGGCCATGCATCAGCAAGGCCATGCTTTCTCCCCAAAGCATGTAGCAGTCTGGTGCTGGCTTGCCACAAACCTTGAGGTTGCTTGGCTTGCATCTGCCTCCCATTACACACAGATCTCCTTTTTCTCCTCATTTCTGTTTTTCTGGTTTCCGCTGATTTTTGGCTTCTCCCTTCTTCCTGTGGCTTTCTCTGACTGGCAACATCTGAGTTTCTTCTGTTTATCAACAAGCCACCCTAATGCAGTTGGTCTATACCTCAATAGGATCTTAGAAGATCCTATGCACAAAGGAGTGCATGCCTTAACTGATAGAACATCTTTCAAGGGTCCTCTCTGCAAATAGGTTCACACACACAAGAACAAAGATTAAGCTTAAGAACACGTCCTGTGTTGGGGTGCATAATTCAGTTTACCACATCTTCATATTGCTTCTATGAAATTGTTCTTTCTGTTGTTATATATGCATATATAATCTCTGGCTTTAAAAATCAATACTATACATAATGTTTCCCATGTTATTTCACATGCATTTTATATACTTCTTTTAATGGTGTACTTCAATCAGAGAAACTTAAACTTCAACTAATTATATTGGGATTTCTTATAAGATTTAGTTGAATGAAGGTGTCTGAAATTCAAATGAGTTCACTCATTTTACTACTGACCCAATGAAGTAAAATCATGAAGGTGAAACACGTGGCGGGACTGGGGTGAGGGAAAAGGGACAGGAGTGGTGAATATGTAAAAACAAAAGTAACTTATATGAGAAGCTCTAAAGTGCCTCTCACTGAGCTAGGGCCATAATTCTTACGTTCATTTCATTTTCATTCCACCTTATTAAATAAGTATTGTCTCAATTTTAACTAAGAGAAAATAGGTTTCAATTTAGTTAAGTAACTTATTCAGAATCTCACAGTAAGGCATTTTCCAAATAGTGAAATATAATCATTTTCCAAATGGTTCAATCAGGTAATTCAATCATTGTAAACGATTTTATCTGGTATTCTCCCTTCTGAACTCCTCCATCCTCCTGACCCAAAGTTAACTGATTGCTCTCCAGGCAAATACAGTCTCAATATAAAATGACACTCCCTTCATCATTATCCTTGGAATTCTCTTTATCGCTCTCTAGATTGGATGCCCTGTTTCCCAGATGGCAAAGATTCCATTCTATTTAGAGGTATATTTTTTACAATTTTCATTCCTGAAAATATCTTTAGCCTATGTTGAATACTGGCAGT
The DNA here is from genome assembly GCA_029593785.1 of Cabassous unicinctus. Lineage (NCBI taxonomy): Eukaryota > Metazoa > Chordata > Mammalia > Cingulata > Chlamyphoridae > Cabassous > Cabassous unicinctus. The sequence continues at coordinate 7,924 of JAQZBX010021998.1, read as the reverse complement.
CTGAACTAAAAGGGACCAAGATTGTGTCTGATACAAAAAGAGGCCTTGTTCAACATTCCACGACATAAATCAGCTGATAAAACTGTTCAGTCTCAAAAATGACAAATTTCCTAAGCTTCTTCCCAAAGTCTCTAAGGCAGGGGTTCTTAACAATGGTCTGTGAGCTTGAACTGAAATTCAAATAAAACATTCTTGTGGGGACATGCTGGTGCGGGTGTGATATATTTATAAAATAACACACAGTATAGTGTGGACTTAGTAAGGGGTCTGTGCTTTTCACCTGACTGGCAAAGGGGTCCATGGAACAAAAAAAGGTTAAGAACCCCTGCTCTAAGGAGTATAATGGAGAATAAAGGACATCCCAAAGGGTAAAGTCACAAGCAATGGAATGAGTAGGTAATCCCAGGGTGAATACTGAGGCTTAATCAAGGAACATTTCCTTATCTCTGAAGAAAGGTATTTGAAAATACTTTGAGAGATATAAGTATTACTATAGATCAGTTGATAGGATTCTTCCCTTTTTCAAATAGGAATGTGTGCTCATTGTGGTAATTCTGTCCTTATTCTACTGTTGTATGTTGGGGGTGCAGAGGCAGATAACTTGTCACATTATTTCATAGGTCTTCAAATTAAGGGGTACACATCTGGATCTGACATTGATAAGAAAATCTTGGAGCTTGAGCATGCTTGCATGATTGGATGGGATATGCAAGGTCTTGGGATGAGGCAAGGTATTTTTCGTATAGGATGATCAAGAATAATTGTGGCCGAGAGAGTAGAGTTTGGGTAATTGCATTATTGACCTCTCTTCTTCATCTATTTTTGTGTCCATGTCCTTTGCATTGTGACTGCAGTTCCTTCCACAGAAAGGGAAGTGTATATTTCCCTACCTCTTGACTTTGGAATTAGCTTTGGCTAATAGAATGAACTGGAGATGATGATTTACCAAGTCAAAGTACAAGTTTTATTAGGTCTTACATGTTTCTGCTTATTTTTCCTCTTCCATTGACATGAGAAAAATATTTTCTGATTAGCCCCTGGTCCCAGAAGGAGGATGATAGAGATGCAAACTAAGCCAACCAAGACCCCAAAGCCTGAAGTATGCCCCAACTTACCTGCATATCTGCAGTAAGAAGCTTAGCTAACCAGTTCAGCACATACAAGATCAGTCAAATGGAGCCCACCAATAGACATGTATATGATAATACATGTTATTTTTTTAAGCTATTAAATGTTGGGTTCTTTGTTATGCAGCAAAACTTAAACTGAAACACGGACTTCTCATTAATCCTTTTTTTTTTTTTTTCATTTCTTGCTTTATTTCTGCCCCCCAAGGGAATCTCTAATTAATTCCTAAGCCTGGCTTGGAATCTGCTGGGCAAATCTATTTACTTTTTGTTGAAAACCTCTGCAGGTCCTTAAGTTTCAGCTTCTCCTACTATTCCAAATCACTTACCAACAATTCTACCAACAATTTCAGTCTTTCAAAAATGTGGTCAGACTTCTGCTTCCAGAAATACAGAGTATATATTCTTTTCTCTATTTCTCCCACTAAGAATAGATATACGTCTTCAACATTATATATCCAAACATATGGTGACCACAAAGGGTGTAGAAAAGAAAATAGATTGGGCCCAAAAACTGACAGTGTGAGTTCCCTGGGTTTTCTTTTTGTCTCGTATATCCTAGACTTGGAGCTAAAGAAGCTGGAAAACTGGAATCACCTACAAATGCAGACCAAAAAAAGTTCCAAGAAAAGCCTGATATCTCTAGCCAAAGTACAAGGAAAGGCACAGCCAAAACACACGCATGTGCATGCACACACACACACAGAAGACTTTGGACAATGACTACTTCACTCCAACCAAATACCACAAGAAAAATTGTGGCTCTACCCCCACCCATGCTGACAGCAAAGGCCAAGATTGGAGCCTAGACTTCCACCCTGACAAAAGTGTAAAGAGGTTTCCCAACATCATGTTGGGATGATATAGAAATTCAGTTTGAGTGCAGAATTTTCATCTTTGCCTCCTACCCCATGATGTCAGTAGAGTAAAGCTGGGAGCCTGGACTTCCACCCCCTGCCACACACACACACTAATGAGGTGTTTCTTCCCTTCCCAGCCAGCCGAGGTGGTGTTAGAGGAGGCCTAGTGGAGAGTCATAACTTTGACTACCACCCAGTGGTACCAAGGCAACCCCCACAATAGTGTCAGTGGAGATCACATGGGGAGACTGAATGCCTATCTTTGTGCAGCAGTAATAAGGAAGCCCCCCTTGGACGTCAATGGAGACCCCATGGGAAACCTGGACATCCTCCTATACCTGGCAGTAGCATGGTGGTATGCTCTATCTGGAGTGCTGTCAGAAAAGCCAGTTAAAACAAAAGCCTTAAATAAAATCCAAAATTTCATTACATCATATGGAAATATGAAGGTTTTAATATAGAATCATTCATTAAAACAAGAATCAGAAAGAACTCAAACTGAACAGAAAATAGCAGTCAATAGATGCTAACCCTGAGATAACAGAGATGTTAGACTCATAAGAAAATGATTTCAAAGTAGCCATGGGAAATAGTCAATTATCAAAAACTTGAAATAAATGGAAAAAAAAAATAGAAGGTCCCAGGAAAAAAAAATAGAAAGACTTAAAAAGAAATAGAAGCTATAAAGCAACTTTAAATGGGAATGTACAACTAAAATATACAATAACCGAAATGAAATTTAGTGGAAAGTGGCATCATCAAAATGGTGATGTAAGACAACCCCTGGAAAAGTCTTCCCTTAGAACCAGCTAATAAAAATATAAATTCTACTTTCTTGGTACTCTGGTGGATAATAGAGGCTAGAAAAAGATTCCACAGATGCTGAATCAAAGAAGGAGAAAAGTCATTGCCAAGATTAAGTAGGAGATTTTTTTCCCAGAGCAGCCAGTCTGGACCCCTCCCCCCACACTCAGTTCCATGCTACTTGGGAGTTGTACAGAGGCAGCATGGCTTGGGTCCCTCCTGCTGCAGATTAGACTATAAAACCACTCACAGCAGCTACTTAGAATCCTATGCAAATCCAGGCCCAGGAACTCAAGTCTGTAGAGACCAGGGCAGAATACAAACAGCTGAGGAGTAATGCATACAAAAAGGGTGAGGGGAGAGGAAAGACTGAGCAGAATTTTAGTAAGAGGTGTACACACTCAATCCAGTTTCTGTTGGTAGACCACCTAATTTCTAAATGGACTTCTCTGGATTGACACATCTTTCTAGATTGATGCCATCTGGGTTCCCAGGGCAGGATTCCCTAATTGGGGAGAAACTGGAGGTAAAAAGCCTCACAGGGGAAAAAAAAATGGGGAAGAGTACAGGAATTGAACTGTTGTAAAAGACAAGATGGGTCCCAGAATTGAAAAGTATAAGGAAAAGGGGGCAATGAGTGAGGGAGAGAATTTAAACAAATCATAGGAGCTGGGGAGAAAAATCCTGCAAAAATAAACAAACAAAATAGATCAAGATTCCTGTGGAAGGAACAAAGGAAAGGAAGCTTTCTGCTGGAAGTGAAAAACAATTGCACAATAAGTGTAATTTTAAAAATTGTTCCATACATAAAGGGCAAAAAACACATGAAGAACAGCTCAGAAAATGTAAACAGTTAAATATGGTCCAGGATAAGTTGGACAAAGCATCAAAGAAAAGCCTTAATACAAAGCTAATCAATAATAAAATCCTAGACAAGAGAGAGAAACTGATCTTCAGAGTCAACTCATCAAGTTAATCAGACTCAATTCATCAAGATAATCAGATGACTAGACATCAGCACAATATTATTACAAGCCATAATAAGAAATAGGAAGACATGGCTCAGTCAAGGGAATAAATTAAAATTTTATAGAAGACACAGAATTTGGAACAATTAATCAACAAAGTTCAAAGAAATCCAATAAATCAATTCAAGGAGATGAAGGGAAATATGATGTAGAGCTAAAGAATATTGAGAAGAAAACATGTGAACATAAAGAAGAATTTGAAAGTTGAAAAAGAAACAAAAGAAATTATGACGATGAAAAGCACAATAATGTAGATTAAAAATACACTACAGGCATACAACGGCAGATTTGAACAGGCAGAAGAAAGAAGCAGCAAACTAGAAGACAGGGCAATCGAACTCACAGTCAGAAGAAGAGCTAGAGAAAAGAACAGAAAAAAAAATTGAGCAGTGTCTCAGAGATTTGAGCGACAGCATGAAGCATGCAAATATACATCATGGATGTCCCAGAAAAAGAAGAGAAGAGAAAAGTGGCAGAAAGAATATTTGAGGAAATAATAGTTGAAAACTTCCCAACTTCTATGAAGACATAAATATATGTGCCCAAGATGTACAACATATTCAACACAGAATAAATCCTAATAGATCTACTCTGAAACATACTAATCAGAATGTCAAATGCCAAAGATAAAGAGAGAAATCTGAAAGCAGCAAGAAAAAACTGATTTGTCACATACAAGGGCTCCTCAATAAGACTAAATGCCAATTTGTCATCATAAACGATTGAGGCAAGAAGGCAGTGGTATGATATATTTAAGGTGCTGAAAGAGAAAAATTGCCAGCCAAAAATTCTTTATCTGGCAAAACTATCCTTCAAAAATGAGGGAGATTTTGAAATATTCACAGACAAACAGAAACTGAGAGTTTGCCAACAAAAGAACTGCCCTACAAGAATTACTAAAGGGAATTCTGCATGTTGAAAGGAAAAGACAGGTGAGAGTGACTTGGAGTAATGTTAAAAAAAATGAAGATCTTCAGTAAGGGTATTTAGAAGGGAAAATGCAAAACTCAACTCTTTAATTCCTATAAGAGTTGGAATACAAGTGAACAAAAAAGGCATATTTCCTGATAAAGGACATTCAAAATATAAAAAGGTAATATGGGACAGAAGAAAAACATAAAGAGGGAAAAGAGAAGAATATGGGAGCAGAGAACGTGTATACTTTTAAGCTAAGTTGGTATCTTTTCAAATTAGTAGATTATAGATGTAGGTCATCTAATACAAACACCAGGGTAACCACAAAGAAAGTCTTTTAAAAATATACAGAAATAGAAATGAGACAGGGATCAATCAAATACATAACAAAAGATCAACTATACAGAAAAAGAGGTTTCAGTAAAGGAAAAGAGAGACAAAAAAAGGTATGACATACAAAAACCAGAAGACAAAATGATTGAAGTAAGTACTGCCTTTACAGTAATAACAATTAATGATAATGCATTAAACTCCCCAATTAAAAGACACAGATTGGTAGAATGGATAAAAAGAAAAAAAAGCATCATCCAACTATATGCTGTTTACATGAGACTCGCCTTAGAACTAATGACACAAATAGTTTGAAAGTGAAAGACTAGAAAAATATATTTCATGCAAATAATAATTTAAAAAGAGCTGGGGGGTACTTCGAGGTAGATGGCAGATTAGTAAGACACGGGAATCTCTTCTCCAGAAAAATAGCTAGAGGACAGGCTGAAACAGCCCCAAAAAAGATCTTCTAGGGTTTAGGACAGCAGGTGAAGGCTGCACACCACCCAGAAAAGAGGGAAATCGTGATGACAGAAGCGTGAGTTGGAGCCAGCAGCGACTGCTGCTGCTGGCACTCTCCCCCACACTCTTTAGAATACTTGGGCCTCTGGGCCTGCAACTACAGACAAAGAGGGCTCCAGGGATCTACCACTCCAGGAAAGGGGAGAGAGAGGAACAGCCTAAGGCGGACTCCGGTTCTGACCTGCAAATTTGGGCTGCGGAGCCCCAAGGACCCTTCCAGGCCAGGTGGAACCACACAGTGGTTTGCCCTGGGAGCCGGCTAAGGACTGGAGAAATCCGACCCTCGCAATCTCCCTCTCTTCTAGCCTGGAATAATTATTGAGGACTCCACAGGAGAGGAGAGAGAGAGCCTGGGGCTCACTCAGCTTTTGACTGGCAGGTTTGGTCTGCTATGTACCGAGAGCCCTTCCAGGCTGGGTGGGGCTGCACCATTGTTTGCCTTGGACCCTGCAAGGGGCTAAAGATATACAAACCTCCCAATCTCCTCCTCTACTAACAGGGACTGATTGTTGACAACTCAGAGGGGAGTGAAAATATTTCCTAGCTGGGAAAAGGGAGGGGGCTGCCAGAGAAGACTGGAGAACTGTCTCAGAAAGTTTGAATTACAAGGCTCTTAGCCTCCAGACAGGAAACTCTATCACATTGAACTGGTCTGTGTCACAACAAATACACTCTGACCAGGCATTGAATTGAGAGCTGCCAATGAGCGCCATCTCCTGGCAGACCAAGGAAGTGCACATAAAAAAATTAAAAATAAGTAGGAGAGGTTTCCGGGCCTCTCTAGTTTCCCTGCCCAAGGCCCTAGTAAGTGACTCTACAACCAATTACTGGGTCCAGTGCCCAGTTTTGAGCAACCAGCAGGACAATCCTAACAATCCAGGTCGAGCCAAAAATCAAAGAGCTGTGGTAACTCATAGCCTCCTGCTACTAAATCCCTATAAAAGAGAAAGAAATTGAGCATCTGAGTAAACTACATCCTAACCAGACACCTAAACACCAGCAAAATTTATGAGCCATACTAAGAAAATAGAAGACATGGCCCAAGAAAAGGAATACATCAAAGTCCCAGAAGAGATGCAGAATTTGAGAGAACTAATCAGAGATGAGCACAAATTTCCAAAATCAAATTAATGCATTGAAAGACAATATAGTTAAAGAGATAAATGACATCAAGAAGACATTGAGCAAATGAAAAGAAGAATTTGAAATCCTGAACAGAAAAGTAATGGAGTTCATGGGAATGAAGGACACAACAGATGAGGTCAAAAACACATTTGAGGCATACAGCAGCAGATTCGAAATGATAGAAGAAAGAATAAGTGATACCAAAGACAGAGCAGCTAAAATTGAAGAGAGATAAGAACTGAGAGAGAAAAGAATGGAAAAAAATGAGCAGGGACTCAGAGAGTTGAATGACAACACAAAATGCAACAACATACGTGTCATGGGAGTTCCAGAAGGGGAAGAGAAGGGAAAAGGGGCAGAAAGAACATTTGAGGAAATAATACCTGAAAATTCCCCAACTCTCACGAAAGAAATGAACTTACATGTCCAAGAAGCACACCGTACCCCAATCAGAATAAATCCAAATAGACCTATGCCAAGACACATACTACTCAGAATGTCAAATGTCAAAGATAAAGAAAAAATTCTCAGAGCAGCAAGAGAGAAGCACATGATCACATACAAGGGACGTCCAGTTAGACTTAACGCAGATTTCTCTTCAGAAACCATGGAGGCGAGAAGACAATGGTATGATACAATTAGGAAACTGAAAGAGAAAAACTGCCAGCTGAGAATTCTTTATACAGCAAAACTGTCCTTCAAATATGAAGGTGAGTATAAAATATTCACAAACAAACAGAAACTAAGAGAGTTTGCAAAAAAAGAATCCACCTTTGCAGGAAATATTAAAGGAAGCCTTAGAACCTGAAAGAAAAGGACAGGAGAGAGAGGCTTGGAGGAGAGTATAGAAGAAAGAATAGCAGAAAGGATAACCAAAAGAATAAAAAGAGAGAAAAAAACAAGATGACAAATGAAAACCAAAGAATACAATGGAGAAAGTATAGTGCATTTACAGTAATATCATTGAATGTGAATGGATTAAACTCCCCAATCAAAAGATTCAGGCTGATAGAGTGGATAAAAAAACATGAGCCATCCATATGCTGCTTACAAGAAACTCACCTTAGACCAAGGGATACAAACCAGCAGAAAGTGAAAGGTTGGAAAAAGATACTCCACGCGAATAGTAGCCAGAAAAGAGCAGGGGTAGTTATACTAATATCAGACAAAACAGACTTTAAATGCAAAAAAGTTATAAGAGATACAGAAGGCC
>JAQZBX010021997.1:0-31871 GCA_029593785.1 Cabassous unicinctus | reverse complement strand
GAAAGCTTCGATTAGTTGTTCAATGATCTGCTTCAGTTCCTGGTTTTTAGTTTGCTCATTGGATTGGTCCATGTTTTCCTATTTCTCAGTGTGGTTTGTAATTTTTTGTTGCCCTCTAGTCATCATTTTATCTTGATGGATTTGTTCAGTTGATTAGCTCCTCTCTCTGCTCTAGCATTTTATTTAGCTGGTGGTTCTGTGGGTGTGTAAAGATTTCTCTTTGATAGTTTTTCTTCTTATTCTATTTCCTTGCTTCTTTCTATGTTCCCTTGAAGGCAAAATATTAGGTCTGGAGGAATCGAAAGATGTGAGAAAGGAAGAAGGATAATAGTAATATTGATTAAACTTAGAAGAGGGGCCAAATAAGACTTAATGAAGTGAATATTTAACTCAAGTAGGCAGTGTAGAGTAATAGGAAAGAAAATGGAGTACCTACAATGCACTGGGAAACCAAATAGGGGAATATATATATAATGACTTAGAAGGCTAGAATTATGAGAAGGGACAGAAAGATTTAAGAAAGTGCTAAAAGGAAAGAGTTAATATTAATAAAGAAAGAAAAAAACAAAATAGATGGAAGAGAAATTGACACCCTTGAGTTGTGGGCGTATGGAAAAAATGTGATATTTAATAGCAACAACAGAAAGCAGAGGCAGAAAGATGAGGGAGGGATAATAGATAGTTTGGAATACAAAATCAATATATAGAGAGAATGGGAAATTACTGAAGAAGAAGCACAGCAAAGAAGAGAGAAGCTAGGAGCACCTAATTTTTTAAAAAATGAAAGAAAGTAGAAAGGGTGGAGGAAAGAGTAAAGAAAAGCAAGAGGGAACAAATAAACAGAGAAAAAGCAAGCAATCACACTGGCAAGCAGTCAAACAAAGCTAAGGGGGTTCAGTATTCCCTGGGGTCCCGTGGATCCTCTCAGCTTGCTTGTGTTTATCAAACAATTTCCCCGCAGGGTTTTTATATGCAGGTCCTGAAGAAGCTTTTGGGTATTAAACTAAATAAAAAGGAATTTATTTTTCCTTTATTAAAGGGACCGTTTTATTTATTTATTTATTTTATTTATTTTTTTGGCGTAATACAGGACCAAAAATAAGTCCTTCTTTAGACCACCCCCCTCACGGAGGGGGCCCTAACTGGGCTCATGGAAACTAATCAAGCACTTCCCAATTTCTGCATTCCCCAGGGATGCCAAAGTCTGATGTTTGTCAGTGTAGAATGCTAAAAACGGCAGACTCCGTCCTTCTGGATCAGAACCCCTGCATCATCGGGCTGTATGTAAATGAGGTTTACTCTGCAGATTCGCCTCTCCCCTCAGCCTGGCGCTCCTTGAAGCTGGCTTATCTGCTCCCCAAAGTTATGAAGGGGTCCAGGCAGCCAGATCAACAGCTAAAATATCCCCTCTCTGCTTTCTGTCAGAACTCTCCCTCTCTTGGAGATTGCCCCTCTTCCCAGCTCCGCCGGGCCAGGGCTTATCCCTGGGCTGCTAGTCTAATCAACTCCCTCAGAAGATTAACCCCTCCCCTCCTCTGGGTGCAGATTCAATGCAGCTGTTTTGTTCATCTAAGTTGTGGGGGGCTTCAGGAAGCCAAATCCCCAGAAAATAAAGTTCTCTTACCAGAGCTCCCCCCTCAGAAAATGCCCCTCCCACCGGGTCGGGTCACCCAGTTACCGGACGGACGGGAGTCACGCTTCCAACCAGCTTTTTTTTATTTTTTCCCCCGTAAGGGTGGGGGTCAACCGACTGTGTTAACCACCACAGGCAGGCTTAAAACTCACTAATCTCTATGGTTCAGTCCACACTTCGATCTGTCCAGATAGATGTCCCAAGCTTCTTATTCCACACGCCCACAGCAAAGACCCCCGTGCTGTACCCCGTCCACTATCTCTCTTTTATTGTAATTGTACCTCAATAAAGTTGATTAAAAAGTAAAAGATAATTCTGTGGGTCTCCACCCATGGAGATAATATCCTTGACAATAGGAACACGTTCATATTCCTTAGAAGCATGACCCAGGTGCAAGCTTTCCCACATATACACCAACACCAATGCCCTACATCATCCAAGGGGAGGGGAAGGGAAGAATAGAATAGATGGAACATAGGTCAGTTTTAGGGCATGGGAATTGCTCTGCATGATCTTGCAAAGATGGATACAGGCCATTACGCATTTTGTCAAAACCTATAACAGTGTATGGTGCAAAATGTAAAATATAATGTAAACCATTGACCATGGTTAGTAGCAATGCTTCAATATTTGTTCCTCAATTATAACAAAGTACCATAGTCATGTAAGATGTTATTAATAGGGGAAAAAGTGAGCAGGGGAGGAAATGGGGTGTATTGGAATCCGCTATATTTTCTGTGACTTTTCTGTAACCTAACTCTTCCTTGAAAGTGAAGTGAAAAAAAGAAGACACTGGGGGAACATACTAAAGAAATTTTCAATATACATAAAAGATAAAAGATCTTATGGTGATGATAGGTACAATGTAAAAAAAAATATTTATTTATTTTATTTATTATTATTATCGCTTTTGATTTTTGAAAGGTTTTGGATTGCAGAAGGGTTGCAAATGTGGCAGGGGAGGATTACTGGTGTGGGGTATCAGTGGTTGGGGGTTGTGTAGGTAGGGGTATACCTGGGGCATGCCTCTATGGGATATGAATGTTTTCAAGTGGCCATGGGGTGTTGTCTCAGTGGGTGGAGATACACACAATAAACAATGGAATATTGAACTCCCATCCTGAAGAGTCTTGATACATTCTCTAAGAGTAGGAAGAATCTCTGGAGTACATGCATAATGCCTAGCGAAGGAGGACAGACCAATATGCCAAGCCCTTTATATTGATGTTTGTAGTTATGAATCTTGCTCTTATGAAACTGAAACTTAATATAGTAATAAATATGCCTAAAGATTACCTTCTGAAACCCTCCCTGTTGCTAAAATGTGGCCTCTCTGTAAGGCAACTCAGCATATAAACTCACTACCTTCCCCGTGGTATGGGGTATGACTCCTAAGGGTGAGCCTCCTCGGCACTGAGGGATTATTTAAAGCATAAACTAGAGATACATTTGGAAAAAGACTTTGACCAAAAGTGGAAATATTAAATACAAATGAGTTTTTACAGCTAAGAGATTTCAAAGTGAGTCAGGAGGCCATTCCAAAGATTCTGATTATGCACGTCTCAGGAGGAACTCACTGACTGCCACAGTAAACAGTGGTTCAAGCAGGTGTGCTCCTGAGGGCTATAGAGCCATCTACACACTATAGGCAGGGCAGGAAATCCCAGGAAATCAGGACCCCATTAGTGGACCTTACATTGGAATATTTTATAACCAATCTCTCCAATATATCAGAGGTAGACTTATTTATAATTTTCCTACACATGGTTCTTCTGCCCATTATATTTGAAACTACAATTAGCTTAGCACTATACTCATTAAATATATGTCCCAGAAACATAACTATTTCAGCTGTTCATAAGCCAGTTGAGCCCTGATTCTCAGCAGACTTGCAGGCAACACCTACTCTCCAGTTCATCTGACTCACCCAGGCCAACTAACAAAAGTTGATGATGGACAATGCCCATACCAAAAAACAGAGGTTATCTAAACTGCAGGTAAGACAGATCCACCCATCTGCCCCATGGAATCTAAGTCCCACTCAATTGGAAACACAGTGGGCACCACCATCCCAAAATACTCAAGGGGAAATGCAACTGTAGACTAAAGTAGACATTATTATTTTAAAAATGGAAGAACTTGTAACATTTATATAAAGAGTCATAAGCAGAGCTTCTGAGGGGAAGGAGAGGAAAGAATTCATGTCACTTGAGGCATTTGCGGACATTCAAATTTTTCTGCATGATATTGCAATGACAGATATAGGGCATTATACATTTTGTCAAAACTTTTAAAATTGTACTGTGCAAAGTGTAAACCTTAATGTAAACTATACACCATGGTTAGCATCAACGCTTCAATATGTGTTCATCAATTTTAAGTAATGTATCATGCTAATGACAGATGTTAATGGGGGAAAGTTTGAGAGGCAGAGAGAATGGAGTGGGGTATATTGGAAACCCTGATATTTTATATGAACAATTATGCAATTGAAAATTTCTTAAAAAATTAAAAAGTAACAGAATTTTTAGAAAATTTCAATATAAAAGCACATCATATAGTTAAGAACAAAAAACAACCAATGCAGTGCATTGCCTAAGGAAAAATTCATAGCAGTAAGTACTAATATAAATAAAAATATAAAAATAAATTTAAGTGAATTATGCATTGTTATCCAAATAACAATGAAGTAAACTGAAAGAAAGCTGAAGGAATAAATTAATAAAGCTCATTATAGTGAGTTAGAAAACAGAAAAACAAAATAAATAAAAAAACATATGTTTATTGAAAAAAGTAAAAAAAATATACAAACCACTAGTGAACTTCTTAAAAAAAGAGGGAGGAAAGTGAGAAATAATTACACAAAATAAAATAACAAGCAGAAAATAGCCACACACACACATCCACAAATAGAAAATATATAAACTGTTAAATAAATTTAAAACCATGGATTATGTTGATATATTTCTAGAAAAATAGAGTCAGGCATTAGAGAGGGAGTCTAAAGTTTTCAAAGCCATAAAAGAAAGAGGGAAAGGTATAAAACATACCCTGCAAAAGAGCAATTGACCAAGGGGAAGAGGAATTCTACCAAACATTTAAAAATTAGATCATCCCAATGCTACTTGAACTGTTCAAGAGTATTAAAAGGGAAGGAAAATTTAATGAAATAAATAAATTATTGCTATTAAACCTGACAAAGATAACACACACATACACATGAAACTACAAACCAAATTCACTTAAGTATATACATACCAAAATCCTAACTAAACAACTAGCACAGAATCCAACAACACTAGCTAGGCAGGTAGGTAAGTAAGAAGATAGGTTGGTATGTAGAGACAAATTGAAAGCAAAGGTGGTCCAATATTGGGAAGTCCATTAACATAAATCACCATACAATAGATAAAAGGAGGTAAACATATACCATCATCTTCATAGTCACAAAAAAGTAATCTTAGCACCATTTATTATAAAAAATACTGAATAAAATAGGTATTGAGAGATAACTCCTTAAGAAAATAAAAAACATAGACCTTAGCTAAAAAGCCAGTATCATCCATGATGGAAAAACACTTTACTGCTAATGTCCGAAAATGGGGAAAATGTTCAAAATCTCCATTACTATTTAACATTTTGTGGAAGGTAATAGACAAAGCAATTACAAGGGGGAAAAATCTATTGAAGTTACAAGAATTTGAAAGAAAAAGGCAAAGTTACTGCTATTTGCAGATACCATGATTTTAAATCTGGGGTTGGAGGGAGAGGGAATGAATGCAAAAACAATTACAGAGGATGAAAAATTTAGTAAATTAGTAGGATATAAGATTAACATACAGAAATAGTATTCATATATGCAAACAATAACCATTTATAAGGTATAACAGAAAAGAAGATAGGATTACACTTAGTTAAAATAAAGGGCCTATGCATAAAACTAAAATATTTATAAATCTGTAAACCTGTTTGAAGGAAAATTATAAAGCCATCCTGAAGTCATAAAAGAAGAATGAAGCAAATGTAAATATGATGTAAAGACTCACTATCATAAAATATCAATTTTCCTTGTATTTATAAGCATAATATGATCCAAAGAAAAACAAAAGTGTAGCAGAGTTTTGTTTGGTTGTATGTTGGGAGGGAGAGAGGCAAGGATGAGGATGGAGCTGAACAAATTGATTTAAAATAAATAGGCAAGATTAGCCAAGAAAACCAGGGGAAAAGGTAATATGTGTGGGGTGGGGGTGTCATGGAATGTCAAAAATTTAACCATATTTTAAAGTCTTTAGAATAAAATAGTCAGATATTGATATATAAATAGAATAATATATCAAGGGAAGATAGAAGTGGATGCAAAGATATATGGAGATTTAGTACAAATAAAGACAGCATTCCAAATCATTGACGGAAAGAGATTTTTTAATAAATGTTGTTGGAAAAATTGGCTGCCTATATAAAAAAGAAAAAAAAAACAGATTTATTCCACATAAATCTTGGTGTATACACCAAGAAAAATTCTAAATGGATCAGTTTTTTAAGTGAAAAATAGAACTGTACAAGTGCCAGAAGAAAACCTTGGTATGTGTCTCTTTTTTAAGGAATTTTATTGAGATATATTCACAAACCATACAGTAGATCCAAAGTGTACATTCATGGGTTTTGTTATAATCACAGAGTTATGTATTAATCACCACAACCATTATTGGAGAATATTCATTACACCAAAAAGAAACACCCCCAACTCCTTAGCAATTATCTTTCAATCTGCTTATCCATCCCTACTACACAAATACACTAATCTAATTCCATCTCTATAAATTTAATTTTATATATTTTATATAAATGGAGTAAAACAATATCCAGTACTTTGTGTCATTTCTGTCACTTATGATACCTTTTTTTTTTTACAATTCATGAAAAAATATTCACTACAGTCCACAGTTTGCTTTATGTGCATTTTAGCTCAGATACCACTCTGTTAAAAACATCATGTAACATTAATATACACTTGATCTGCTTCATTGAAGAACATTCTTAAATTTGTACTATTAATCATATTCATCATCTACAACAGGGTTCACTGTGCTATAGAGTCCCATGTTTCATCCTTTAGCTTTTCTTCTAATGACATACATAACCCTAAACTTTTCCTTACAACCACAATCATACCTCCCACTGGCACTGCTAATTACTTTCACTCTAATGTGCTAGCATCACCTCTATCAAATTCCAAGAATTTACAATAACTTTTTTACCAATTGTACACAAATTAAGCCACTGCTCTCCATTCTCTATCATCATTCTATCCTCTGGTGACCAATCTTCCAGCTATCAATTCCATAACTTTGCTCATTGTATTTAGTTCATATTAGTGAGATTATACAATAATTATTCATTTATGCCTGGCTTGTTTCCCTCAATATAATATTTTCAAAGTTTCATCCAGGTTGTCATATGAATCATTACTTCATTTCTTCTCACAGCTGAATAATATTCCATCACATGCTTATACCACATTTTGTTTATCCCTTCATTTGTTTATGGACACCTTGGTTTTTCCATCATGTTGGCAATTGTGAATAATGCCACTATGAATGTCAGTGTGCAAATGTCTGTTCACGTTCTTTCAATTCTTCTGAATCTAGGAGTAGGATTGCCAGATTGTATGGCTGTCTATATTTAAATTCCTGAAGAAGCAGAATCCAGTCTTATAGGCTAGACCATTCTATGTTCCTACCATATTCCTATTTCTCCACATCATTTCCAGCACTTGTATTATTTTGCTATTTAATACTGGTCATTCTAATAGGTATGAAATGTTATCTCATTGTAAACTGATTTGCATTTCCCTAATAGCAAGGGAAGTTGAACATCTTTTCATGTGCTTTTTTGTCATTTATGTTTCCTCTTTGGAAAAACATCCATTTCTGTCTTTTGATCATTTTTAAATTGGGTCATTAGTCTTCAGTGCAAAAAAATCAACTAATTTAATATATCACATTAACAAATAAAAGTAGAAAAAGAAGCCTATTGGTGTAGAAAAGGCATTTGACAAAATCCTGCATTCTTTCTCAAAAACAAAACAACAACAAAAAAAAACACTTCAAAAGGTAGAAATAGAAGGAAACTTTCTCAACATGATACAGAGCATATATGAAAAAAACTCAGCCAGCATCATATTCAATGTTGAAAAGCTGAAAGCTTTTCCACTAAGTTAGGGACAAGACAATGATACTCAATTGTTATCACTCCTATTCAACATTGTACTAGAAGTTCTAGTTAGAGCAATTATGAAAGAAAAAGACATAAAAGGAACCCAAAACAGAAAGATAGAAGTAAAACTTTCACTACTTGTAGATGACATTATCCTATATTTAGAAAAGCCAAAAATCTACAATAAAACTACAAGAGCAAATAAAAAAAATTCAGCAAAGTGGTGGGATACAAGATCAACATGTAAAAACCAATAGTGGTTTTATGCACTAGAAATAAACAGTCTGAGGAGAAAATCAGGAAATAAATTTCATTCACAATAGCAACTAAAAGAACCAAAATTTCTAGAAAAAAATTTAATCAGGGATATACAGGATCTGCACACAGAAAACTGCAAAACATTGCTAAAGGTGATTAAAGAAGACCTTAATAAATGGGATAACATTCCATGTTTAAGGATTGGAAGGCTAAATATTATTAAGATGTCATTTCTACCCAAATTTATTATACATTCAATGCAAACCCAATCAAATTTACACAGCCTACTTTGTCAAAATGGAAAAGACAATATCAAATTTATTTGGAAGTGTAAGGAGGTCTGAATAGCCAAAACTATATTTAAAAAGATAAATGAAGTCAGTGGATGCAAAATTCCTGACTTTAAAGTATACTACAAAGCCACAGTGGTCAAACCAGCATGGTATTGCATAAAGGTGGACAAATAGATCAATGGAATTTGAATCAGAAGTTTATAAATAGACCCTCATTTACCTTTATGGTCAATTGATTTTTTAATATTTTTTCTATTTATTTTTAAATGATACTTAGATTATATAAAATGTTACATAAAAAATAAGGGATTGCCATATGCCCCTCTCCCCAGACCTCTCACTTTTCCCCATATTAATAATTGCATTAGTGTGGTACATTCATTGCAATTGATGAACACATTTTGGAACAATGTCACTAAGCATGGACCATAGTTTACATTGTAATTTACACTCTCTCCCACTCAATTCTGTAGGCTATGGCAGGATATATTATGGCCTATATCTGTCACTGCAATGTCATCCAGGTCAGTTCCAAGGCCTGAAAATGCCCCCATATTACACCTCTTTTGAGGTGGCTCAAGTCAATTGATTTTTGACAAGGCTACCAATCCCACTCACTTGGGACAGAACAGTCTATTCAACAAATGATGTTGGGAGAATTGGGTATCCATCTCCAAAAGAATGAAAGAGGATCCCTATCTCTCACCTTATAAAAAAAATTAACTCTAAATGGATGAAAAAGGTAGACATAAAAGCCAGGATTATAAAACTCCTAGAAGAAAATGTAGGAAATCATCTTCAATAGCTTGTTCTTAAACCTTATGACCATAGCACCAGCAATGAAAGAAAAATTAGATACATGGAACTTTCTCAAAATTAAAGACTTTTGTACTTCAAATGATTTTATCAAGAAATTTAAATGCAGCATACAAAAAGGGAGAACTATTTGGAAACCAAATATCTAATAAGGGCTTAATATCCATGATATATAAACAGAAACTACAATGCAACGGTAAATGGCTTTTTAAATTGGGAGTTGGAAAAACATTTAAAACAGTTTCTGTCAGCTTTGCCACAGTTACAAAACACATCAAGATCTTAGTAACATAAAACTATATTTTTAATTGATTTTTTAACTTTTTTATTGACATTTATCATTCATACATGAATATACATAAAATAGGTATACAGTAAAAGTTTTGAACTTACAAAACATTCATATCATTGTACAGGGCTCCCATGCATTACCCCATCAACACCTTACATTGTTGTGAAACAATTGTTACAAACTCTGAAAAAGCATCATCAAACCATTACTACTAACTATAGCCAATATTTCATATTTGGTGTGTTTTTTTCCCTAACCCGCCAAGTTATTAATACCTTATATTAGTATTATATACTTATAGTTCATGAGAGAAAGTTCTCATATTTGTTCTGTTAACTGGAGTCTATCTTCCATCACAAGATTCATTGTGTTATACAGTCCCATGCTTTGTACAATCCAATCAACGTGCACATTCAGTGTCTCCCATATACATCAGAGAGTTGTGCTGTCATCACCGCACTCAATTTTAGAATGTTTTCATTACTCCAAAAGGAAAAATCACATAATCACTTATAACCCCTATTGTTGTCTCTTAGGACTATTATAATATCTTCTTTGCCTTTGCTGCAAAAACATTAAATATTACTGTTAACTATCATGCGTAAGTTACATTAGTTGAAATTTTCCTGTGTATCACCATATATGTAAAACTTTGTAAAAGAAGAATATTCTTGTACTTATACTATTAACCACAATCTTCATCTACTACCAAAATCACTATGTTATTTAGTCCTTACATTATTCTCTAGCTTCCTTTCAATTGAAATAGTGCATCCACAGTCTACCCCTTTCAGTTAAAATCACATTTATAAATTAGCAACATTAGTTATACTCACTATAATGTATTACCATCAACTCTGTTCATTTCCACACACTTAAAAAACCTTATTAAATTTTCTACATGCATTAAGCATCAGCTTCCATTCTCAACCCACAATCTATTTCCTAATAACCTATACTCTAGAGTTTATCCTCTGTGAATTACTCATAGTGTTTATTTCATATTAGCGAGATCACACAATATTTGTTCTTTCATGTCTGTCTTATTTAACACTAAATAATACCCTTAAGGTTCATCCATGCTGTCAAATGCATGCCAATTTCATTTCTTCTTACAGCTGAATAGTGTTTCATTGCACGTATACACTACATTTTGTTTATCCAGTTATCTGTTGAGGGACATTTGGACTGGTTTCATACTTTAGCAATTGTGAATAATGCTAAATTGTTATGAATATCAGTGTGCAAATGTCTGTTCACATTCTTACTTTCAGTTCTTCTGAGTATATTCCTAGTAACAGGATTGCTGGATCATCGGGAATTTCTATATTAAGTTTCTGAAGGTATAGCCAAACTGTCTTCCACAAAAGCTGCACTATTCTACGTTTTTACTGTTATTGAAAGACTGTTCCTATTTCTGCACTTCCTCTTCAGCACTTGTAGTTTTCTGGTGTTTTTAGATTAATGGCCACTCTATAAGTTGTGAAATATCTCATTGTAGTTTTGATTTTAATTTCCCTAGTAGCTAATAACATTGAACATTTTTTTCATGTGATCTTTGGCCATTTATATTTCTTCTTTGGAGAAATTCAACTATTTGCCCATTTTTTATTTTTGTTGCTTTAGCCTTTTATTATTGGATTGTATGATCCCATTATGTAACATGGATATGAAACTCTTATCAGATATGTGGTTTCCAAATATTTTCTCCTATTGAGTCACCTGCCTTTTCAAATTCTTGACAAGTCATTTGAAGCACAAAAGTGTTTAAGTCTGTGGAGGTCCCATTTATCTATTTTTTTTAATTGCTCCTTCCTTGAGAATAAGGTTGAAGAGAATACCGCCTACCACAAGATTGTGAAGATGTTTCCAGTGATTTTCTTCTAGGAATTTTATGATTGTAGCTTTTATATTTAGGTCTTTGATCCATTTTGATTTGATTTTTCTAAAAGGTTTAAGATGGGGTCCTCCTTTCTTTTGGATATGGATATCCAGGTATTCAAACACCATTTGTTGAATAGACTGTTCTTGCCCAGCTATGTGGGCTTGACAACCTTTCCAATATCACTTTGGCATAAATTTGAGGATATATTTGTGAACCCTCAATTCTATTCAATTGGTCAAAATATCTGTCTTTATGTCAGTATGTCATGCTGTTTTTACCACTATAACTAAGAAATATGCTTTAATGCCAGGACATGAGAGCCCTCCAATATTGTTCTTTCTTTTAAAGATATTTTTGGCTATTTGGGACCTTTTAGTCTTCCAAATAAATGTGATAACTGGCCTTTCCAATTATGTAAAAAGGTTGTTGGAAGTTTTATTGGGATTGCATTGAATCTGTAGATAATTCTGCATAGAATTGGCATCATAATGATATTTACTCTTCCAATCCATGAACATTGAATGTCTTTCCATTTATTTAGCTCTTCTTTGGTTTCTTTTAGCAATGTTTTGTAGTGTGCTAAATACAGGTCATTTATGTCCTTGGTTAAGTTTATACCTAAATATTTGATTGCTTTAGTCGCTAACATAAAAGTTTTTTCCTGACTTCTACCTCAGATTGCTCATTAATAGTGTACAGAAATGCTACAGATTTTTACATATTAATCTTTTATTCTACCACTTTGCTGAACTCATCTGTTAATCCTAATAGCTATGCTGTGGATTTTTCAGTCTTTTCTAGATATAGGATTGTGTTGTCAGCAAAGAGTGAAAGTGTTATTTCTTCCTTTCCTATTTGGATGCCTTTTATTTCCCCTTCTTGACAATTTGCTCTAACCAGAAATTCTATCACAGTATTGAATAACAGTTATGATAGGGGGCATCCTTGTCTTGTTCTTCATCTCAGCACGAAAGCTTTCAGTCTTTCTCCTTTGAGTAAAATGTTAACCACAGGTTTTTTTGTATATGCACCTTGTCATGTTGAAAAGTTGCCTTCTATTCCTATTTTTCAGAGAGTTTTCATGAAGAAAAAATGTTGGACTTTGTCAAGTGCTTTTCTGCATCAATCATGATGATCATGTGATTTTTTTTCCTCATTACATTGCATTGATTGATTTTCTTCTGTTGAATCACATTTGCATACCCGGGATAAAACCCAATTAATCATGATGTATAATTGTTTTAATTTGTTATTGGATTTGAACAGCAAGTATTTTGTTGAGGATTTTTACAGAGTATTATTGTGTTTGTAACTAGCAGAGCTATTGTATGGGTATGGTAGTGGTTGAAAGGGAAAGTCTAAGGTCATGTATATTATAAAAAGTAAAGCAAAAAACTGTAACATGGGACTGTATAAAATAGTAATAAGACCTCATGTAAAACACGATATGTGTGATATTGCCTTTACAAGACTGTTTTTACAAAATACAAATATACTAGAGAAAAGGTAAAAGAATAGCAGGTAGGTGTGGCATGGTAAGTGTAGAGAGATTGAGAGGTGATTAGTTTTGGGTTTTTAGTATTATTATTATTATTACTGTAATAATGAAAGTGCTCTAAGAATGATTGAAATGATGAATGCACAAATTTGTGATTACGCCAAATACCATTGATTGTAAACTTTGGATGGATTTATGCTATATTAATATGTATTAATAAAATTTATTTGTATTTGTTTTAAAAAGATGCTCAGCATCATTAGCTTTAGGGAAACACAAATCAAAACCATAATGAGATACCATTTTACACTCACTAGAATGGTTAATATTTTTTAATATGAAAGAAAATTACAAGTATTGGAGAGGATGTGGAGAAATAGGAAGGCTCATTCATTGTTGGTAGGAATAAAAAATGGTGCATCTGTTGTGGAAGACAGTTGGCAGTTCCTTGGAATAAGTCCATAATTAAATTACACCATACTTATCATTGCACATCCATGTTCATAGCCTCATTATTCACAATTGTCAAAGGTTGGACACAACCCAGGTGGTCATAAAATGATGAATGGATAAATAAAATGTGGAATATACATAAAATGGAATGTTATTCAGCTGTAAATAGGAATAAAGATCTGACACATGCAACAACATGATGAACCTTGGAGACATCCAATTGAGTGAAATAAGCCAGACACATAAAGGAAAAATATTGTATGATGATCTCACTGACATGAAATATTTAAAATAAGCAACTTCATACAGTAATGTATTAGTCATCCAAAGGGGTGCTGATGCAAAATACCAGAAATCTGTTGGCTTTTATAAAGGATATTTATTTGGGGTAGAAGCTTACAGTTAACAGGCCATAAAGTATAAGTTTCTTCCCTCACGAAAGTCCATTGTCACGTTTTGGGAAAAGATGTCTGCCAAGAGTTCAGGCTTCTTAGGTTCCTCTCTTCCTGGGGCTTGCCCCTATCCAGGCTTAGGCTTGCTTCTCTCCACAAGGCCAGCTGTAGACTATCAGGCGAATGGTTCATCCGTTCCGAGGGCCTTATCTCCTTCCTCACAACCAAGCTCCTCTATGTTTGCTTCCTTGGGCTCCAGCATTAAAAAACTGCTTCAGAACTCCAACTCAAAACTTCAACTAACTCCTCTGCTCTGCCATGTAGTTTTATCTCTGTGTCCCTGCCCACCAAGGGGTGACATTTAATGTCCTACTGAAGTGGCCCAATCAACCCTAATCATAACTTAATTATGCCCAGAGGAACAGACCAGTTTACAAGCATAATCCAATATATATTTTTGGAATTCATAACTATATCAAACTACCACAAGTTACTTTATGAGGGGCTATGTTTGGGTAGGGAGAGGTTAGTTAATTCTTAACAGGTACAGAGTTTCTGTTAGGGGTGATGGAAATGTTTTTGTAATGTATAGTGGTGATGGTTACACAACATTTTGAATGTAATTAACAGCACTGAGTTATATATTTGAATATGGTTAAGTGATGGTGGGCAGTACTGAAATATTGTAAATGTGATTTATCCCATTGACTGGTATGCTTGGGAGTGGTTGAGATGGAAAAATTTAGGTTGTATATAAGTTACCACAATTTAAAAAGAAAAAGAAAGTAACTAAAGAGATAATGACAGTTAAATGCAATACATGATTCTGGATAGAATCTAGCAAGCGAGGAAAAAGGATTCCAAAGGACATTATCAGGACATATAAAAGAATTAGAACATAGGCTAAGTTTTATATCAATGTTAAATTTATTGAACTTGACAACTGCACTTAAGGTGGTTACATAAGTGAATACCCTTGTTCTTAGGAAAAGTTCATGGCAGTATTAACTGTTCAAGGAGTATGATTTAGGCAACCTACACTCAATGATTCAGAAAATGGATTGATGGATAGACAGACAGATGATAGATAGATAGATAGATAGATAGATAGATAGATAGATAAAATGATACAGTAAATGTGGCAAAAAAAAATTGAAACTGATCAATTCAGTAAACACTTACTAAATTATAAAGTTCAAGTTTTGCCTCTTTGGGATTAAGAAATTTAGCAGTGTATGCAAGAAAAAGATGTAGATGATTAACTCATGAGGCATCTTAAAGAAAGAATTTTCCAATCTATTCTACCACTTATGCCCTCACATTAAAACAGAAAAAGAAACACAATCCAGAACTATATATATTACTAAACAAATATTAAGTGATTTCTCCAAATACCACTTTTCTGTGGGGAAATCTATTTACTTAATCTCATCCCTTATACAAGTGCCTGTAATTCTAAGTCTAAAAATAAAATAATAAAATAAAATAAAATAGGTTATCTAGTCTTGCCTCCCACCCACCTCAGGTAGTAATCCTTCCATTTCTTCAAGATCTCATACTAGATAAACCATCTTTTAACAGTTATTCCTTTATGTATAGCATATTCTTGCATGCTGGAGACTCTTCTCTATCTCTCTATGGCTTTTTATGTGATACATGAGGTGGACAGAATTGTTCCTCAGTTTAGACATGTTCTAGGTCTTGGTCCACTTTCTGTTGGTTGTGTAACCATTGGAAATAAGATCTCTTCAAGATCAGCTAAAATGTGGCACAACTAAATCAGGTTGGGCTTTAATCAAGATTACTGGAGTGCTTTATAAACTGACTTTTAAGAGTGAAAGTCAGAGAGAGAAGCAGCATGGAGCAGCCAGAAGACAGAAATCAACAGAACCCATAGGAGAAAGGAGAAGACATTGCCATATATGTTCCTTGCCATGTGACAGAAAAGCCAAGGAGTCCAAAAATTGCCAGTCAGCCAGAAGATACCCAACCAAGGGATATAAAACTACATTTATCTGTAAATCTCAGTTAATCCAAAGCAATATGAATAAAACCATCCCAAGGCAAAAAATAATTAGATTTCAAAAATTAGTTATAAAGAGATACTCCTAAAGCACCCAGAGGGAAAAAGGCATTTTTTTCCATTACATATATTCCTCTTGTCATGAGACAAAAAAAACCCCTGTCAAATGAATTATAAACAGAGCAAAAAATACCTTTCAAAAATGTAACATGTTATAATGTCACAGAAAATGCAGAGTAAGGACCTCTGAAAATTTTCTCATCCATAAAAGCAATGAGAATAATAGCAAAAATTGTAAAACTTTTTTTTCAGAATCAACTTCTTCAGGACTGGAAATTAAACAAAGGCTTGCAGCAATCACAGGAGCATTTATTCAAGAAACACACACGCCTCCACTATAGCCTTAAAAACCAAGAGTCCAAAATCACAGAAAAGAACCCCACTCTGCCAGTCAGTGGAAGGAGAGAAAGGGGTTGGACTTCCTTCAAAGCTTAATTCCCAAGTAACTGTCATTATTTGAGCTGTAGAATCCCTGAACACTCCACTCACGAGATTATCTCTTTATTTTATGTGACTCACAACTTGTCCAGGGCAAAGGCTTTTCTTAAGGAGCATTTTGTCAAAAAGAATTACAGCATGGGTGCCTCAGCTAGTAGACACGAGTTTTGTCAATCAGCAGGCTAACTAAAAACAGAGGGGAAAAAACAGTCAATAGAAACTGTCCCTGAGGAATACCAGTTGTTGGACTTAATACAAAAACTTTAATAAACTATCTTAAATATGTTCAAAGAACTAAAGGAAACTATGCCTAAGGAACAAAAAGAAAGTAAATATGTGATGATGTCTCAGCAAACAGAGAATATCGTAAAGAGACAGAAATTATAAAAAGGTACAAAACGAATTCTGGAGTTGAAAGGTTGGATAAAAGAAGTGAAAAATTCACAAGAGGGGCTCAACAGCATTTGATCAGGTGAAAGAAAGAATCTTAAAACTTAAAGATAGGTCCACTGAGACTATCCAGTCTGAGGGGCAGAAAGAAAAAAGAATGAAGAAAAGAAAGCAGACCCTGAGGGATCAGTGGGACACCATCAAGAACACCAAAATATACATAAAGGGAGTTCCACAAGAAGAGAAAGAGAAAGGGAAGAAATAATGCTTGAAGAAATGGTGGCTAAAATGTCCCAAATTATGAAAATCATTAATCTAAACATCCAAGAAGCTTGATGACTCCAAGTAGGATAAACTCTAAGAGATGTATAACTAGACACTTCATATAATTAAACTGTGATAATACATAGACAAAGAAAGAATCTTGACAGCAGCAAGACAGAAGCAACTCCTTGTGTACAAGGATCCTCAGTAAGAGTAACAACTAATTTCCCATAAGAAATCATGAATGCCAAAAGTATCTGGCTAAATCCTAAAAATAAAAAAACAATAAATAAAAAAAGACTGTCAATCAAGAATTAAATATCTAGCAAAACTGTCATTTAAAAATAAAGGAGAAAATAAGACATTCCAAATGAACAAAAACAGAATTCATCACTAGAAGAGCTTCCCTACAAGAAAACTACAGGATGAAATTTCAAGCTTAAACGTGGGGACAGTAGACAGTAATTCAAATTTACAGAGCATTAAAGAACATCAGAAAATGCAACTACATGGTAATATTAAAGACAGTATACATGAATTTTTTTGCAAGTTCTTTCTCATATTTAATTTAAAATATGATCTAGTAAAGCAATATTATAAATCTGTGTTAATGAGAATACAATGTATAAAATATGTAATTTGTATGAGAATAACAAAGATTAGTTTAGTTTAAAGCACACACACCTGTGAAAAGGAAAAGGGACTGAGGACCTGAAGGTAGTGGAGATGATTAGCTTAGCATATGGGTTTTGGCTGAGCTGAGGTGTGTGGGTGGTAACCATAGATGTGGGTTTGGCCTCTGGGGGAGTTCATACCCCAGGGCTGGAAAGGTGATTATTAACTATGCTAAAGATCAGATAATCACATGAAAAGAGGGAAGTTGGACATCTACCTCACACCATATACAAGAATTAACTCCTGCATCAGAAGAAGGTGTGGGCATCAGCCATATGGATCAGAACATCACCAAGTACAAGGTGAAGATTTGGGGCATGAAATGGTACTTGAGCTCAAAATGCATCAAAGACCTTAATTTAAGAAATAAAGGTATAAAATTCTTAGAAGAAACATAGGTATGAATCTTCATGACCTTAGATTAGGTGATAGGTTCTTATATGACACCAAAACTACAAGCAACCAAATAAATAAACAGGACTTGATGAAAATTAAAAACCTTTATGCTTCAAAGAACACTTTCAATAAAGGGAAAAGACAACCCAAAGGAAAGAAAGTGTTTGAAAATCATAGATTTACTAACGGCCTAGTATCCAGAATATAACAAGTCAACAAGAAATAATCCAATTTAAAAATGGGCACATTTGTACAGAAATTTCTCCCCCAAATATACAAATGACCAATAAACACATAAAAAAAGCTCAACATCATCCTCTCCTCTTTTCAAACATGCAAAACTGAAACAATTCATCACTAGTATACCAACACTTCTGAAAGAAGTCATACAGTTAGAAGGAAAATGATAGCAGGTGGAAATAATGGGTTGACACAAGGAATGCAAAGCACCAGAAATGAAAAATGTGTGGGTAAATATTTTTAAAAATTGTATTATTTTAAAAAAATCTCTTTAAATGATAATTATTTAAAGCAAATATAATTATAATATATTGTGGGGTTTATGACATATGTAGAAAAAAGCATGACAAAAATAACATACCAATGTTCATAGCAGTATTATTCACAATAGCCAAAAGTTGGAAAAAAGTTTCCATCAATAGATGAATGAATAAACAAATTGTAGAATATGCATACAATGGAATATTATTCAGTTATAAAAATGAAGCTCTGATACATATTACAACATGGATGAACCTTGGAAACATTATGCTAAGTGAAATAAGCCAGACATAAAAGGATAAATGATGCCACTCATATGAAATATCTAGAATAAGTAAATTGACAAAGACAGAAAGAAAATTAGAAATTACCAGGAGCTGGGAAAAGGGGTGGCTGTTATTGTTTAATGAGTATGGAGTTTCTGTTTGGAGTGATGAAAAAGTTTTGGTGATGGGTATTGGTGATGGTAGAACAACATTGTAAATGTAAATAATGTCACCAAATTGTACACTTCAAAATGGTTAAAATAGCAAATTTTATTATATGTGTTAGTAAAATAAAAAATAAATTACTTTTTAGAAGCCAGGAAAATAGAAATGAAAATATAATGTTGTAGCATTCTTATTCTGTATGTGAAGTGGTATATTGCTTGAAATTAGAATGTAGCAAGTTAAAGATGTATAGGATAAACACTAAAGCAACCACTTAAGACAGTAAAGGAGATGAAATGGAATCATAAAAACTAATCAAACCAAAAAGAAAACAATATAAGAGAGAAAAGGGAAAAATAGATGGGGCAAATAGAAAACTTGGCAAACCAGAAGTTTTCAACCCAATCATGTCAACAATGACAATATAAATTGTCTTAACACTCCAATTAAAAGGTTGAGATTATCAGATCTATATCTATTATAACCTGAGACTATTCATCTATCCAAGGGAGAATTCCCTTAGCTCTTAAGAGAGGAGACACAATTGGCAGTTCAGTAGTATATAGAAGCTTCAAAGACTATTTTCACAACCATTTCAATTCATCAATTGAACCAGGAGAAAGGTCAGAAAACCTGGCAGGTATCTGCTAATCTTTCTGGGTTGTTATGATGTGGGAGGTGAATACAGAAAAGTAAAAGTGAAGTGAAGGAAGTAAAAGTAAAAGTGAAAGTGAAGAAAAGTAAAAGTAAAGTGAAGTAAAACAGACCATTATGCCAGGCCTTTGATATAGATGATTGTACTTATGAACCTTTTCTTGTGAAATTGAAACTTAGCCTAGTGTTATATACTGTCTAAGAGTTAACTCCTGAAGGACTCCTTGTTGCTCAAATGTGGCCTCTCTCTAAGCCAAAGTCAGCATATAAATGCACTACCTTCCTCCAGGCATGGGACATGACTCCTGAGGAGGAGCCTTCCTGGCACCACGTGATTATTACCAAACACCAACTAGCAATTCATCTGGAAAAAGACCTTGACCAAAAGAGGGAAATGGTAAATACAAGTGTGTTTTTATGACTAAGAGATTTCAGAGTGAGTTGGGAGGTCATTCCAGAGGTTACACTTATGCAAGTTTCAGCAGGACCTCATTGACTGCCAAAGTAAATATTGCATCAAATAGCAGGGCTCCTGAGGGCTCTAGAGATATCCAGAAACTATAAGAAGGGCAGACAACTCAGGAATTTGCCATCCTATCCATGGGTCTTACTTTTGAATTTATGCTCCCCATTGTAACAGAGTTAGACTCATTTACAGGTTCTCTACATATGGCTCTTCTGCCCTTTTATTTGAACCCATAATTAGCATTACACTTGATAAATATATGTCCAAGAGAACTAAATCTTTGGTCCATCCATGTGCCAGTTGAGCCCTGAATCTCAGCAGAGTTGTAACACCTACTCTCCAGTTTGTTGGAATCACCCAGGACAACAAACAAGGAGATGATGATGGACAGTGTCCATCCCAAGGAACAGAGTGTGTCTGCAACTGCAAGCAAGATAGCTCGATCTATCTGCCCCATGGGATCTAAGCCCTCTCTTAATTAGAAGCAGAGCAGGCATCACCATCACGGAATCCTCAAGATCGGGGGATGAACAATGGACTAAAAGAGACTTACTATTATTCTACTATAGTATTATTATTCTATCAATGGAAGAACACTTATCATTGATGTAAAGGCAGTGGCACCAGAGATCCTGAGGGATGTGAGAGGGAATAATAGGTGTAATATGGGGGCATTTTGGGGACACTAGATTTGTCCTGCATGACATTGCAGTGATGGATAAAGGCCATTGTATATTTTGTCATAAGTTATAAAATTGTGCAGGACAGAGTGTAAACTACGATGTAAACTGTAGTCCATGGTTAGTAGCGATGCTTCAATATGGGTTCATCAATTTTAACAAATGTACCACACTAATGAAGGATGTTGTTAATGTGGGAAAGCATAGGAGGGGGAGGGAGTGGGGCATATTGGAATCCCTTATATTTTTTTACATAACATTTATGTAATCTAAAGCTTTTTTAAACATAATAAATTTAATTTTAAAAAATGTAAAACAAATTTGATGAACAACAAAATACTTTTTATAAGCATTTGAAAGTGTTGAGACAAGATTCCTAATCATGGAACTAGCACACCAAAGGTAGGGTTGTTGTTGTGGTTGTTGTTTAAATGATTTGAAATTATTTCATTTACAAAAAAGGTCTCAAAACTAGTTCATATAGTTCCCTTTATCCATCTTCTTCAGATGCTGGACATCTTGCATAACCATAGTATAATTGCCAAATCAAGAAAATTAATATTTATAATATGCTGTTAAATAATCTACAGACATGAGTTTCACCATCTCACTAATGTCCTTTTTTGAAACCCATTTTGAAACATTTTTTGTGGACCCCAGGCTAGGATGACAGACTGCATTTTGTCATATCGCCTTGGTCTTATCCAAGTTTGGAGAGTTCCTTACTATCATCATCCTTCCTGGCCTTGACACTTCCAAATGGTACTTGTCAATTGTTTTGTGGAGTGTCCCCAGTTTGGCTTCATCTCATGCTTCTTGTGATTTGGAATGCATTTGGGGAAGGACTACAGCAGTGCACCAAACAGGGGAGTGGGAGGACATACATGATGTTGATGTCTCATTATTGGAGGTATTAACTTTGATTGCTTGGTTGAGGTGGTGTCTGCCTGGTTCCTCAACTGGGTTATTGTGCTTTTTTTGGAACTGATAAGCATTTTGTTATGGAGATGCTTTTCCTTAATAAGTTCAGCATCAACTGATGGTTCTTGCCTGCAAAATTATTACTGTGTTGTCAAATGGTTCTATTCTATCCCATTCTTCATTCTACATTTATTAATTGTAATTTGATTGCAGGGAGGCTCTGTTCCTTCTCCCCCTTTATGTTATCACTATGGGTTGAATTTTTTTCTATGGGTATGAACAATTTTTAATATTCTAAATGGACTTTTAACAAATCACTTTTCAGAAAGCTTACACACATGTACACTCTCTCAGGAGTGCATGAATCTGCCCTGCTTCCTACAACCACACCAGCAGTAATTTATAAATAACCAAATGCATCTGATGAAACAAAGGGTTTCTAATAATTGCATTTCTTTGCATTCTATTGCCACCAGAGTAAAACCTCTTACATTATATCACCGGTCATTTTTCACCTTCCTTCCTTCATCTATTTATATAACATTGAACACAATTTTTCTTGCCATCTGTATGTTTACATGACCTTTATTCATTGATAATATTACAAATGTAATTATTTGAAATATATTTTCTCAATTTTTTGACATTTTAATTTTCTTTGATAATGAATATAAATTTTAAAATTTTCAACAGTTAAACCTATTGATGTGTTCATTTTTGTTTTTTGGGTTTTGTTTTTTGCTGTTGTGGAAAATTCTTTCCCAGACAGAAGATATTAAACATAATCTCTGAATTAATCAGCCAAAGGGGTGCTGATGCAAAGTACCAGAAATCTGTTGGCTCTTATAAAGGGCATTTTGGGGGGGGAGGGTAAAAGCGTACAGTTACAAGGCCCTAAAGAGTCCAATTCAAGGCTGCTTTCTCACCAAAGTCAGCTGCCATGTGTTGAAGCAGATGGCTAGTCTCTTCCTTCCTTCTTCCTCTTAAGGCTCTGTGGGCCCAGCTTCTTCCCATCTCAGCTGTAGGCTGGCATAGGGCTTATCTCTCAGGGCTTCCTATATCAGTCTGGCATAAGGCTTCTTTCCAGGCTTTCTCTGCCGCTCAGCTGCAAACTGTGAGGTGAATGGCTCAGTTCTCCCCAGACTTTAGCTGTTTGAAACTTCTCTCCTCTTGCATCTATGGAGCTCTCTTTCTTCCTGTGTTGTCTTCTGCGTATGCCCATTTATATCAGCCAACCAAGGGGGCAGGGACTTAACTTGAGTCACGCCTTACTGATATGGCCGAATCAAAGGCCCTAAATTGACTAAATCAAGTAAACGTAAAACCTTTGAATTTAATACAATCAAAGGGTATCACATCCAGAGGAACAGACCATTTACAAACAATCCTTCTCTTTTTTGGGGGTTCATAAATAATCTCAAACTGCCACAATCTCTATTTTTTGGTAAGGCTCAACTTTTTAAATGTATTTCTTTTATTCTTAGGTAATATATTCTTTTAGGTTTTACAACATAAGTTTTCTTTGTTCCAATACTTTCCTCCTAAATTCAGGAACTTATAAAGATGGAGTTTATATCAGTGGGAAAACATATAACTTAATAAATGACGCTGACCATCTTCCTTTTGGGGAAGAAAATAGATCCCTACCTCATGCTATTTATATAAATAGATTTCACATGGATATATCTACATTGGGAAAATATTCTTATGAAGAAACCATGAAATCTGCAATTCCCACACTCTGGATAAACACAAAACACATTATCCCTGGACAGTTTCACACAGCCTTGGATAAATGTGAAATAAATTCTTCATCATATTGATATAACACTTGAATAGTATTGCCTTTATCTTAGATTATAAACCAAAGCGCACAATAGTAAAACCTTTTTAGTACTCATCTGTGTTTCTTTGGTAAGTTTTTGGATACATTTGCTTGTCCTAAAAGGACTGATGTAGCCTAAAACAAATCAGGTTTTTTATTTGAATAAAAAAGAGATTAAGGTGAAATAAATAACTGTGTAAAATAAAGATTTCCAAACATTTGAGATTGCTAATGTAAATAATTTTAATTTATATTACATTAGGAATATTTAAAAAGTTTAAAAAGATAACTGTTTCAAATTTAAGTTGAAGTTTAAACTTGTATCCAGGTCGATGTTAGGTGTGACACAAGGGGAAACCAAGGCCATAATGCATAAGAAAATAGTTTCTTATTCACATGTCCCAGAGAGACAGGTGCCAGGAGGGATTGACAGGAAAAAACATCTGTTTGGGTGTCTCAACCAGCAGATAGGGAGCATACAAAGTGAGAGAGATGCATGGGTTTGTGCCTTGATTTTTATTTATTTATTTATTTATTTTGATGTGGAGGTTCCCTTTATTAACTTCATATTATTATACATAAAATTACATTAAAGAAATATTGCATTTAACTTTTAAATGACTTCAAGAAACACTGCCATGATTCAAAACATCATGATAGTTGTTTCCCTTTTTGCAACAAAATACTTTATTGAATTACAACTTCAAAAATGAATCCTTTAATTTAAAAGTGGGATTTTTAAATTATATTCCTTTCTTAAACCTAGTCTTTCCAAAAATGCAATTTATTTATTTTATTTTTGTTCATTTATTTATTTTTGTGGTCCAGGGGTGGAGGTTGGATTTCCCAGAGTCAAGGATTGATTTAGTTTAAAGCACTCAAGTACAAAAAGGAAAAGGGACTAAAGGTTGAAAGGCAGTGGGGATGGTTAGCTTTTCATTTGGATTTGGGGGAGATATGCTGGGTAGTGGCCACAGATGTGGCTTTGGGCTCAGGGGGAAGTTATGTGCCAGGGTTGGAAAACTGATTATTAACTGTGCCAGAGGTCAGTGTTGAGGCAAGTAGCTTAGCCAAAATAAGATGGATACTGAGGCAGCAAGCAAAAAATGTTGATAATTATGACAATAACTATAATGGGGACAGGGAGAAAATACAAAACCAAATCATCATGGATATCCGACTTGGATATAAATCTGTTTTTTTTTCCCAGCATACAAATAAAACAGGAGTGCTCTAACTGCTATTGTTACTTGTAAACATTTTTATTATAAGCCAAAACAACCTACTGGGTATGTACCAAGAAGCCCTCCAGTGCCCTTCACACTCCCTTGTGGAATCACTGGAGGTGGTACAAACAACCTACTGGGTGTGTGTCAAGAAGCCCTCCAGTGCCCCACACATTCCCTTGTGGAATCACTGGGGGTGGTATAAACAACCTACTGGGTGTGTGTCAAGAAGCCCTCCAGTGTCCCGCAGGCTTTCTTGTAGAATCACTGGAGGTGGTACAAACAATCTACTGGGTTTGTGCCAAGAAGCCCTCCAGTGGTTACATGCTCCCTTGTGGAATCACTGGAGGTGGTTCAAACAACCTACTGGGTATGTACCAAGAAGCCTTCCAGTGGCTACACACTCCCTTGTGGAATCACCGGATGTGGTACAAACAACCTACTGTGTGTGTGCACCAAGAAGCCCTCCAGGTGCCTTGAACTTGAATCACTGGATGTGGTACTCCCTGAAGCACTTGGCATGGATGCCCTTCTGGCACTTCTCACACTGCGTGTTCATCTGTGAGTGACAAAGGGCACACCGGGTCCTCTTGTCCTGGTGGATGATCCAGTGGCCGATCATATCGAAGCAGTTCTCAGTCTCCAGCCACCTTCTCTGCTTCCCTTGAGACGATACATCAGCGTTGCTCTCCAGATACAAACAGGCAACGTAACTGTGGAACACAGGGAGGTCCACCTGGGCATCTTTGCAGCAGATCCTGTGCAGCTGCCAGGCTTTGTTGAGGGCAGCATCAATGATGTAGCCAATGAAGCTAAAGTAACATTTCATGCCCCAAATCTTCACCTTGTAACTGGCAATATTCTGGTCCATCCGGCTGGCACCGCCCACCTTCTCCTGGTAAAGCCTTACCAGTGACAGCTGGTGGACCTGGGTCCGCAGGTTGGCTGCTCCCGAGTAACGACTCATCAGTTTCATCAGCTCTATGTCCACCACGTTGGAGCAGATGTTGACCATGCTGCTATCATGCCAGTGACACATGGAGCAGATGTTGACCACGCTGCTATTATGCCAGCAGCACATAATGATCTCCTAACGCTCGTCAACTTTGTAACCAAATGAGCCCCTTTTCATTTTTTTTAGTTCTTTGGGATATTTAAGAGGGCATCTCTCAGTCTTGTACTCACGGATAGTTCCTGTGGCCTTCACCCCCTTTTTCCTCAAAATAGACATCAGTTTGACACTTGTAAAAACCTTGTCAAAAAATATGTGGTACGGCAGACAGCCTCGCTGCTGAAGAGCTTCCACAAATTTTATCACCATACTGCCTCCTAGGTCAAAACCCTCATCTGGCTTGGTGAAGAGTGTGCTCTGAGAGGGCTCAAACCACACTAAGTAGCCTCTGCTGGTTGTCCCACACCAGATCTTGAAGCCAAGCCTGGCGGGTTTTCCCACATGCAGCTGCTTGGACCCCCTGTGCCCAAAGTACTCACACGTGGACTCACCAAAGCAGTAGAACTCTTCCAAGGGAGCATGCTTCTGGAAATTGCAGTTCATCCAGACAATGAGAGGCCTGACCTTGGCAAACCTATCAGTTTCAGGGATTTTATTGTTATCTGCAAAATGCAGGTATGAGAAGATAAGTTCAAATCTATCCCTTCTAATTGCATCAGCCACAAGGTGGTGATGTGAATCAGGAGATGTTTCCCAAAACATCCTTCTCCTGGGATAGCAGATACACCCACTTAAAATCAGAATGCGTAAAACACACTTCAATTCCTGGGCTGTGAGATCAAGGTTGAAGTTTTTCTGCCAAGCATAACAATTGGTTTCCTTAACAATGAAACTAATGGTTCCTTCATCAAAAAACAATTCGAAGAGGCCTACAGGACTCAGCTCCTGGCTTTTGAGATACTTGATATGGAGATCTGATGCTGTCAAACTGCGAAAGTCGGGACAGATATCTCTTTTGGTCCACACTCGCTGAGATTGAACACCTGTCTTCTGCCTCTTCTTCGCTCACTACAGCTCCAGATTGTCATGGTCCTCCCCAGGGCCAGAGACCTCTGACACAACAGAGGCGTACAGTAGGCTCGCAGGCAGGTAAGCACCTTGCCAGCTGTCTTCATCACCCGAGCCTTCATCAGTGAAGTCCCCCGCAGCGTTCTCAGGTGGTGAGATGAAAATCTCTTCCCCGCCACTGCCAGGTTCTTCTTCTTCTAGAGCATTCAGAACTGCAAGTAGCTTAATGGACTTCACTTTTGGGCAGACTTCTCTCAGAAGTGGCTCCTCTGGAAAACAGGAAAAAGAATCAGAAAGAAGCAGAGGCAGCAAAGTCTCTGAACCTCATAGAAGCTGATTCTTCAGAAGAAAACTGCTATGGCACCAGCAGCAAGGAGGGCAGACCCTATGGAAAGCACCTTGGCTAGAACAGCACCACTGACCTGGCACCACTGGGCACAGGCACCAGGGAAGTGAATTTTCCAGATAATCATTACTTTTTTTTTGAGCTTCACAAATTAATTTTAAGACTACAGAGGCAATTTTTAAACTTTGACATATTTTGAGGAATGTACAAGAAAGCACAGGTAAGTTCCTAAATTAATCTATAAATTCATTTCTTGTATTTCTTTCTTATTGAGAAATTTGGAGAGAAATATGTAACTTATTACTGGTTCAATGTTGGGCAACTACAATGGCCAGATATGTTCCACTAAAACCCTGCATTCCACCTCAGGGCAGGAGAAATGTTCATGAAAGAAACTTTTCTGTAGAGATGACTCCTATTCCAACATACACAGGCAGCCTTTTATATTATTAAAAAGAATAGGTGCTAGTGGTACCAGAATATTTTACTTACAACTAACAAATTAGATGGTAAAATTATTCACATTATGAAAGCATCCCTAAGTCTATATGGTGTCTGTGTACATGTGAGTAAAGATTTAACACTTACCTTCTACCACACTACCTGACATTTGTTTGAATATTGCCTTGGAAATGAGACCTGTTTCACATGTCTCTTCTAAAAGGATTATCAACTCAACTCTTGGAGAACATGAAGCTGTACTCATTATTTGAAGAAAAACAAAATGGAATCAGTCCTCTGACAAAGAGTCTGAGACAAAACATTAGAGTTGAAATTGCTGAAGAGGTGTCTTATTAACCTTCTGCAAACTGCAGTCTACTTACTGGTCTGCAGTGGTCCAGGCTCTCCCAGGATGGCCAGAGTAGTCATATAGCATTCCATTAATAACCGCATGTGAAATGACCAAAGAATAGATGAATGGTCTATCTTTACTGAAATAAAGAAATATAGAGGGACAGAGTGGGTACCCACACAGATCACTCTTACATTGTAGTTACTGAATTCTCAGAACAAATGCATGTTATTTCATTAAGTGAATTTTCCAAAGAAACCACTGTCACCAATATCAATTATGTCCTCTCTCCGTACACAATGAATTTGGTTGCTACTCCTCTTTTTCTCAAACGTGAGATTTCATATTCCATCAAGATTAGATGATTAGAAAATTTAATATGGCTGCATTGTTCCATTTTCTGGTAGGTTACTTAGTCTGTGGAAGAAAAAACGGAAAGGATCTCTAATCCTTGTGATCCTGGTGACCTCCAGTGTAGACCACTTAAATGGAGAAGAGACTGAGTAGAGCAAAGAATAGGATAAGACAACCACCAAGGCTGTGATGAAAACAATGGTCAAGCTTCAAGATTGGTGATAATTTCACCCAACACACCACTTATGTACAAACACATAGCATATGCCCTGTTCTCATTAAACATTCAACAACTACACCCTGAATTAAAATAAATGCAATTATACCATAAATGCCTTCAGTGATTAAAATACAACCTTAAAAACACAATTATTTAAAAAAATGGACTACTGTATTAAATCATACCAACTTTGTGCTGGGGAGTAAAGAGGAAATTATTTTAGGCTTTTCATGTTGTGAAAGAATCAACATAATCATTGAAATGGATTTGGTCAAACAGGTGCAGATGAAGGAAGCCTTTGCCCATTTCATAGGAAAGACTGCAGTAATCTGAAAGCAAAAACTGTTGATAAAACTCAAGATAGATCTGGCTCCAAGAAATGTACAAAAAGTAGTGATGGAGTAGCCTCATTTGTGGTTAGCATTCCCTCTGGTGCCCAGTATTACCTTGCTCTGTGCAGTGGCCAGTGAGGGGGAAAAATGGAGGATATTTTATGTATATATCTAGTGAACCTCTCTGAAATATATGACCCCTTTTTGTGCTCTGCTCTAACTTGGGGGGAGCAATGAAACAAAGGGTGTCTCATCCCTCTGAGAACTTAGAACCTTCCTCAGCAGTGCCAATGCAGATGAGTTCCCCTCTCAAAAAAAATGGTAATTGAGACCAAAAAGAAAGCCCTTGCAACTTTCTTCTTAAATAAAGAGTTCTGAAAGGACAGTCTGCTCTAGGGATAAACCCAGATGCCTCTGTTCTCAGCACCATGACAGTAACTACCAATGGGAAGCCTGCGGGCTGAAGTGACCCTCCACTGTTTCCCTCATTCAGCAACCCCACCAGCTCTGCTTTCACACTTCTCCCTTACCTATCTCTTTCCTTTTCTTTTTCTTGAACAAATATGTTTCCCTTGT
Source organism: Cabassous unicinctus (assembly GCA_029593785.1). Taxonomy (NCBI): domain Eukaryota; kingdom Metazoa; phylum Chordata; class Mammalia; order Cingulata; family Chlamyphoridae; genus Cabassous; species Cabassous unicinctus. Next base: position 2,544 of record JAQZBX010021997.1, on the reverse strand, counting down.
TTCTTTTCTCAAATTCTTCCCACTTCACTTCTTGCTAACCAAACTCAGGCTTTGAAGAGAATGAGAGAGCTTTAGATGGCTTCCTCCATATCCAATATCTTTGTTTTTTTTAATTCAGTCTCCAACAGACTGTCAAAACTTGCCAATGTCAACTGTATTTCAAGTTGTCATGGCAGGGTATTGGGAAAAGTTTTTGATTAGCAATAATCTCGCCTCAGATAGACCTAATTGGCTACGATACTGTCACTGAGCAAAGCTTGTATATCCAGTATCTTACTGGAAGCTAACTGCAATTCAGGAGCCAAATCTGGAAAACATGGAAACCCAAGCTATTTGAACTCCTACCCTCCAAAAGCTGGAACCAAAAAGAAAGTGAGAGGCACATGTATTTAATGACCACTTACCACTAGCAGGTGCTGCCTCAAAGGCTAGAGGTGGGCAAACTCTGCTCCCAGCCTGCACAGCACTTAGGTTTAATAGGGGAAAACAGATAACAGATGAACAAACAGGTAAATATACAGGATAGTGACAGGTATCAATGAGTGCCATCCAGATGAGGGGCAGAGCGTGCAGCGGAGGGTGCTATTTTAGACAGGACTGTCAGGGAACACCTGAGAGCAGACAGCCTCACAGAGGTGAAAGAATGAGTCATGCAGATACCTGATGCAAAGATATTCCATAGCACAAAGCCTTAGGTTGAAGGAACTTAGCATCTGAGGAACAGGAATGAAACAGGAAAGACTGCAGAGGCAGTGGGCAAAGATGCAACTAAGGGGAGATATCCAATCAGAGGTAGCCATCCCACAGGGCTGTGGAGGCCCTGACAAGGACTTCTGTTATGTTCAGTTGTGACAGGAAGAAGTGCCAGGGAGATGTGAACAGAGCACAAACAGAAGGGGACACACTAATAATACTGTCACTGCTTGTGTCCAACTCCAGGCACCAACCTCTGCACAAGAAGACCCTTTTCCCCAGAAGAAGGGGGCAGGCTTCACATAGATGAGTTCACTGCAGGCCCTAACCATGGACTCTGGAGTTCAGGTTACATTGTAGAGTCATTCAACATCACTTTCAGGACACTGACTCTGCCGCCCCCAGTGATGTGTGCCGGGACACAGGGTTAACTTTTGGGGAGGTCATGCATTCATGAAGCTCTGCTGGGCCAGCAAGGGAAACCAAGTTGCAAGGGAGAAGAAACTAGAAACCTTCCTGCATGGACCTCAGACTGAGACACCATTCTTGGAGGACAGGGACATGCCATTGTCATCTCTCCTTCCCCCAGCAACCAGTCTTGCCCAGAAGGGCTCTTGATAAACCCCTGTTGAATCTGAGGTCTATTGAGGCAAGAGAGCAGAGCTAGCCTTGCCCAATACACAGGAGCACATCCAGACCCCAGCAGGGTCTCTGTCAATCTCACCACCCACAGACCTTACAAACATCTTCTGCACATGGCTATTCAAATCCTGGGCACAGAAAAGCCTGCAGAGATTGAGGCAGGCCTGGAAGTAACCATCTGGTTTGCTTAGAAAGATGAGGAAAAGTAAGTTATGCTTTTAAGATCCCGTGTCCACACTGGTGCTACATGGCCATAGCCCTGCCACATGCTCCTCCCTGCTGGCCTTGTCTTTCTCCATTCTTCTCCCCTTCTCTCTCTTCTCCATTGTCTCTTGTGCTTCCTGGACACCAACTGCTCTGTGAGGCCTATAGTACCCAGGGCTATAAATGTCATCAGCTTAGCTTTTCAAAGGCATAGAGGAATAAACACTTGCATAAAATATTTTGTAGAACAGCACTCCTACCTTGAGTTTGAAACCATGATGAACTGAGCAACAGATAAGGCTGTTGTCTTTGCTCCCAGAGTCTAAGAATCTGTAAAATATAAATCTTTTTTTAAAAGATCTTATCTTAATAAGGGAAAATAACCATTTAAGGAAAATAAATCTCCAATTCATGGTCCCCTTATTTTACATATTACTTATGTAACAAGAACATTAGCTCCCATTTGTTTCTGAGAGCTTGGAAATGATCTATACACCTTTGGGAGTTTGTTTAGCTCAGGGACAGCACTGCCATTCAGAGGGAAATGGAGTATTCACAGGAAACTGTGCCTGGTCAGATTTCTAGCCAGAGAGAAAAAAAGAACACTCTCTCATCTTATACCTCACACAAAAATACATTCAAGAAGAACACTTCTCATTTTAAGAACTACTAACATTTGGGACTGATTAACTACTTGTTGTCATATTTAGGATCATCCCTGGCCTCACTGGATACCAGTGGATACCAGTGGCTATACCCTCCCCACTCCCCACCATTTGTGACAACCAAACATGTCTTCAGACATTGCCCAGTGTGCCCTGTTGCAGATCAGCAATATCAATACAACTCTCTGTGATGATAAAATGTTCTATATCTGCACCACCCAACAGAGTAACTACCAGCAACAAGTTGCTATTGAGCACTTGAAATGGTGCTAGTGTGGCTAAGAAACCGAACTTTTTATTTATATAATTTTTAATTAATTTTAATTTAAACAGCCATATG
>JAQZBX010021996.1:0-30831 GCA_029593785.1 Cabassous unicinctus | reverse complement strand
TATCATGTCAAGGGTCTCTTTTTGAGAATTTTCACATTTATTCTAAGTGGTAAAAGATGATATGGGGGAGTTTGTGTAAAGAAATGACTTGATACAACTTCTGTGCTGAAAGAACCACATGTGTGCTGGGTTGAAAAAGAGAGTAAGGGAGCAAGGATGGAATCCACTGGGATTCCCTGAATGTCTTCTAGAGAACAACTGAGGGAGATTTAGACCATAGTGACCATGTTGGGGTCATAGCAGTAATTAAATTCTGGATGTATTTGAAACACATGACTTTGAATATTTGCTGACATCCTATGTGGATGGTATGTAAGTCAGGTACCAAGGATGAGCCTCAATTGTTATTTATCTGTAATAACCCTAAAGAAATGTCTGTAGTATAAGTATATTAGGCTGTGGACATAGTGAGGGTTTAATGGAGTTTTGGTTTGATTTCCTCACAATGGAGATGGGATGAATTTAGTTATTCTTTCCTGTTATTTGCCCAGAACAATATATTTTAAGACCTTTACTTTGAGATAAGTATATAGTCATTACTATCAGAAGCACCTTTATTTGTGACAATGTAACTTATCTGGGCATGATTGAATTAAACTTTTCAGGTAATAAGAGTAATAAATAAAACATATTCTTCATCCTTTGGGAGTTTATACTGCAGAAAGAAGAATCAGATAAGAAGAGAAACTAAGATGAAGAAAGGCAAACTATGATGGCTGAAGAAGTTACTATAGAAGGTAATGGAGATAAAATCTAGGATGAATAGAAAGTGTTCATCTAAAGCAGAAGCAATATTCTATTTGATACCCAATACCATTATCTCAATGGTATAGCAGGATAAGTGAACTGGTATGCAAGATATTAAAGATGTGAAAATAATCAATGTTAAGAAAGATGAAAAAGCTCACATATATATATTTTTAATATACTTTTTAATTTTTTAAAAAGAAACTTAGATGGTATAAATGTTTTACCAAAAAAATAAGGGATTCCTATATGCCCTACTCCTTTAGCCCTCCCATATTTTCCCACATCAACAACATCTTTCGTTACTGTGGTACATTTGCCACAACTGATGAACAAATCTTGGAGGATTGCCATTAAGCAATATTTATAGTTTACATTGTAGTTTACACTCTCTCCCACACATTTTTACAAGTATTGAGAGATATACAATGGTCTGTATCTGTCTCTGCAATGTCATTCTTGATAATTCCCAAGTCCTTAAAATGCCCCAAAATCACCCCTATTTTTTGCTCTCCCACTCCTGAGAACCTCCAGTGTCTACTACTTCCACATTCATCATACATTCTTTTGATCTTGGAACTGTCTTCAGATACACTGTATTTTTACACAAACACAGCTGAAGACTTGGCAATTATTTGGTGGTTTGGTGTACATGATAACAAATGAAGGGCTCAATTGTTTACTTTTTCCAGTAGATTTATTGATCTGCACAGATATTTGAATATTCCTAGGGCCTCTGTCTTTCTTACTATCAAATTAATGTGCTCTGTTTCTCTATTTCTTTCTCTGTTTAACTGTTGGTGTTGATTTATCACTCTTTCTTTCTCACATACACCATATTAATTTTTATACAAGTCTCAGAATTTGTGTTAAGAATCTGATATGGGTGCTTCTAACTAATTGTTAATGGAGAGGGACTTTGTACGGCCATAGAAATGTGATTTAGAGAATTCTGTGGAGGTTGCTAAAGGTATTTGTATGTATCTGAATAGTAGTGATAAGAAAAAATAAATCTTTATTTATATTAAAATATACTTTTATACCTAGTCCTGGTTTGTTTTCACTTGAAAATGAGAAAATAAAGGTCTGTTAGAAAACTTTCATACTTTCAATATAAATATAAAGTTTCTGAGTGACTTTTTTTTAAGGGGTACTGGAAATTGAACACTGGTCCTTGTACATGGGAAGCAGGTGTTCAGCCACTTGAGCTACATCCACTCCCCAGAATAGCTTTTATATTATTATTTATTATTTATTTATTTATTTCCTCCCCTTGTTGTTTTTGTGCTCACTGTCTGCTCTCTGTGTCCATTTGCTGTGTGCTCTCTGTGTCTGCTCATCTTCCCTTCTCATCTTCACTTTAGGAGGCATTGGGAGTAGATCCTGGGACCTCTGATGTGGGAGAGAGGCACCCCTGGTTAGTTGTGTCTCTCATTGTCTCTCCTTTTTTGTCTCTTTTTTGTGTAATTTTTGTGTAACATTTATGTAATCTAAGCATCTTTCAAAATATATAAATATATATATATAACTTTTATGTAAGCAAATGCAAAAAAAAGTTAAATTGATATTTTAAAAGGAATGTTATTTGTTAGTAAAACAAATCTGAAATATAAGAAAACTAATCAGTGGAATAACATATATTATATCTTTAAAAAATGAAAATACATATAAATATATATATTAATACAAACAAACAAACAAAAAGTGTGCTGGAGAGATTGTGGGAAGATAGCATTGGATTAGACAGATAAGGGGCAGCTCTCTCACAATAACAATGGAGAAAAAGCCAAAAGTTACTTGAAAGATGTCTTTTGGGGCTCAGCAGACCAGGACAGTACTTCACAACTCCATCCCAAGAGTGTGAGAGACAGAGAGATAAAGAAGCTGAAACAAAAACCTGAGTTACTAAAGCTCCTCGCTGCCAGGAAGTGCTCCCCTACCCCATCCCAAGTTATAAAGTGAGGGATAACACCCCCGGTCATTGCAGCTGACTTAGAAGGGAGCAGACATCTTTCTCCTTGTCACCTGTTATAAGGGAAAAGGGAGGGGATTCAGGGTGCTTTTCTTCAGTAAATTCAGTCAGCAGAGTCCGCTTTGAATCTCGGTACCTTTGTTTTCTCGGTTGAAAATGAAGGGAAACTGAGAGAGATACAGCTCTGTGGAAAGGTGTGCCAATGAGTGCCATTTGCTGGCAGGTCTGGAAACTGCATGGACAAAAACTGCTTTTAGGGCTTTCTTCACCCTGGGATAAAATCTGCACTTCATTAGTGAGTACCTGGCACAATTTTGATAACTTAAGCTGGGCAATTCTAAAGACTCAGAATTAGTGGGACCAAATGTCAAAGAAGAGCTGTGAAAAAGTAATAATAATAGGCAAGAGAAATTGGCCATAAGAGTAAGTTCACCAATATATTAAGATGCCTTGACATCAGCAAAAAATTACAAGTCATGCTAGGAAACAGGAAGGGATGGTTGAGCCAAAGTAACAAAAATAAAATCCTAAAGGGATACAGGATTTAAGAAAATTAATCAATGATAATCACACAACTCTTCTAAATCAATTTAAAGAATGGAAAGAAAATATGACTAAAGAGATAAAGGATATTAAGAAGACACTAGGTAAGCATAAAGAACAATTTGAAAGTCTTCAAATAAAAGTAACAGAACTTAAGGGAATGAAAGACATGATGGATGAGATTAAAAATACATTAGAGGCACATAAGAACAGATTTTAATTGCTAGAAGACAGAATTAGTGATTTTAAAGACAGAACATCTGAGCTGGACAAGACAGGAGAAGAGAAACACAAGAGAATGGAAAAAATCTTACAGGGCTATAGGGATCTGAAAGACAACATAAAATGCAAAAAACATACACATCATTGGTGACCCACAAGGAGAAGAAAATGGAAAAGGGGCAGAAAAAGTATTTGAGGAAATAATTAACTGAAAATTTTCCTACCCTTAAGTAAGACAACAATATCAATATCCAAGAAGTACAACACACCCTAAACAGAATAAATCCAAATAGACCTATTTTGAGACACCTACTATTCATAATGAGAAATATCTCAGATAAAGAAAATATTCTGATAACAGCAATCGAAAAGCAAAACATCACAGACAAGGGAAACTTGATAAGATTAAGTTCCAACCTCTCATCAAAAACCATGGAGGAGAAGAGAAAGTGGTATGATGTGTTTAAGGTATTGTGATAGTTTGGCATTTTTTATGAATTCCAAAAATAGATATTGGATTATGTTTGTGAACTGGTCTGGGCATATTAGATTGTATTGGATTCAGAGGTTTCACTTTTACTTTATTGAGTTGTGATTTGGGCTTTGATTGGGCCATGTCAGTGGGATGTTAAGTCTGTGGGCAGGAACTCACAGAGAAAACCACATGGCAGAGCAGAGAGTGGAGTTTTGAGTTTTGATGTTGGAGTTTAGAGCTGGAGCCCAGGAAATAAACACACAGGAGAGAACACAAAGGAATAGAGACAGCTCCATAGACACAGCAGAGGACCTGGGAAGAGAGATGAGTCATTTGCCTCATGGTTTACAGCAAGCCTTGTGGAGTGAGCATAGCAGCTGAGCCCAGAGAGAATTAAGCCCTGGGGAGAGAGACAAAAACTAGAGACACTGATAGTCTACAGCTGACCATATGGAGAGATAAAAGCAGCTGAGTCTCGAGAGAATTGAGTCCCAGGAGAGAGAGACAAGACTTATGCCAGCCTACCACTGATATTGGGAGAAGCCTGGATCATAGAGCCTTAAGAGGAAGAAGGCTGAACATCAGTAGCCATCTTGCTCCAACAAATGGCAACAGACTTTGGTGAAGGAAGTAAGTTATGCTTTATGGCTTGGTGACTGTACGCTTCTATCCCAAATAAATACTTTTTATAAAAGCCAACAGATTTCTGGTATTTTGCATCAGTAATCCTTTGGCTGATTAATACAAGTACTGAAAGAATTCTGTATCTGGCAAAACTCTCCTTCAAAAATAAGGGTGAATGATCACAAAGGTGGTTTTCCCAGGGTGAGGCTGATCCATTGCACTGGGGATCTGCTGACCTCTGCGATTTCCCCAAATGCAGGAAATTTGACTGCATAATTTGTGTTGGTGAGGGACTGTGTCCGCGCTTTCCCCTGATGAGAAAAAAAAAGGTGAGTTCCAAGTCTTCACAGACAAACAAAAACTGATAGTATATGTTATGAAAAGAACAGAATTACAAGAGACACTAATGGGAGTGCTGCAGCCTGAAAGGAAAAAGCAAGGGCAAGAGACTTGGAGAAGAGTGTAGAAATGCAGATTATTAGAAAGGGTAAATTAAACAGTAAAATGATAGACAACATTACAACGTAAAGCCAAAAGTCAAAATGGATGAAGTAAGTAATGCCTGTACAGCAATAACATTGAATGTTAATGGCTTGAACTGCCTAATCAAAAGACATAGACTGATAAAATGAATTTTTAAAATATGAACTATCTATGTGTTGTCTACAAGAGACTCACCTCAGATATAAGGACACAGCCAGGTTAAAAGGGAAAGGCTGGAAAAAATATTCCACACAAATAGTAACCATAAAAGAGCTGGAGTACCAATACTGATTTCAGGCAAAATAGATTTTAAATGCAAAACTGTTAAAAGGGATGAAGAAGGTCATTATATATTAATAAAAGGGAAATTCAACAATAAGAAATAACTATACTAAATATTTGTGCACCTAACCTAAATGCCCCAAGATACATGAGGCACAGATTGGCAAAAATGAGGGGAGAAGTAGATGTCTCTACAAGAAAAGTTGGAGATTTCAATACATCACTCTTAGTATTGGACAGAACATCTGGACAGAGGATAAATAAATAAACATAAAGCTTGATTAATAAGATAAATGAACTAGACCTAACAGACATCTATAGAGCATTGTACTCCAAAACAGCAGGATTTACATTCTTTTCAAGTGCTCATGGATCATTCTCCAAGATAGACCATATGTTGGATTTATTCTTAAATTTATTAAGAAAAGTCTCAATAAATTTTAAAAGATTGAAAATAGATGGAGATTAAGCAACACACTCATATATTTAGTGAGTCAAAGAAGAAACTGCAAAAGAATTTGACTGGTTTCTTGAGATGAATAAAAATCAAAACACAACCTATCAAAACCTATGGGACATCTCTAAGCCAGGGCTGGGAGCAAAATTTATAGCTGACAATGCTTACATTTAAATAGAAGAAAGAGCTAAAATTGAAGATCTAATTGCACACCTGGAAGAACAAGAAAAAGAACAGCAAACTAATCCCAAACCAAGTATTGGAATGGTGAGGGGCCCCAAATAGCCTAAAATGCCTTTAAAAAGAAGAACAAAGTGGGAGGACTCTCACTTCCTGACTTTAAAGCATATTACTTAGCTACAGTGGTTGAAAAAAAACAGCATGGTACTGGCATAAGGACAGACAGGTTGACCAATAGAACTGAATCGAGAAGTCAGAAATTGATCTTCACATCTACAGTCAAGTGATTTTTGACAAGGATGTTAAGCCCACCCAGCTGGGCCAGAAAAGTCTATTTTATTCAACAAATGCTGCTGGGACAACTGGATACCCAAAACCAAAAGAAAGAAAGAAGTCCCCTATCTCATACCTTAAACAAAAATTAACTCAAAATGGAACAAGGACCTAATTTAAAACCACCACCATAAAATTCCTTGAAGAAAATGTAGGAAAACATCAAGATCTTGTGGTAGGTGGTAGTTTCTTAAACCTTACACCCAAAGCATGAGCAACAAAAGACAAAATAGATAAACGGAACTCCTCAAAATTAAACTCTTTTACACCTCAAAGGAGTTTGTCAATAGAGTGAAAAGGCAGCTGACTCAATGGGAGAAAATATTTGGAAATCACATTATCTGATAAGCATTTAATATTCATTATATATAAGGAGAACTTTCAACTCAACAATATAAAGACAAACTATCCAAATAAATAATGGACAAATGACATGTAAAGACAACTGTCCAAAGAAGCAATACAAAGAGAGACTGAGAGGTAAGGAATTTTCTTGTTTGTCTGTTTTTTGTTTATTATTGTTATTTTTATTGAAATAATGAAAATGCTCTAATAATGATTGAAGGGTTGGATGCACAACTATGAAATTGTAACCCATACCTTTGAATGTACACTTTGGATGAATTGTATGGCTTTATTAATATGTTTCAATAAAATAGATTTTTTTTTTAAATGAATGCTGGAAAATATTTCTCCTTGGCCTAATGATGTTCAAAAGCAACTGTGTAATTTGCTATATCAAATGATGCTACCAGTTTTATAAAACTTTTTGCAAAAATGGGGAGGGATAAAAGAAGCAAACAGGAGTCGCAGCTGCATGGCAGTGAACGGAGTCTGGAGCCCAGAGCTACCTAGGGCAGAGGAGTCATGGCTTCTCCGTCCAGAGGAAATGAATGACCTGTTTTCATCCGATGAAGAGTGTCCGGCGATGGTGGCTGGGCCGGGGGGCGCCGAGAAGCGCCGCGTCAAGGTCTCCAGCCTGCCCTTCTGCGTGGAGGCGCTAATGTCGGACAAGAAGCCTCCCAAGGAGGCATCCCCAAGGCCCGCCGGAAAACGTCTCCTCAGGGGCCACAGTGCTGCCGCTGCTGCTGCCATGACAGAGCGCCCGGGAAGCGCACAGCCCCTGGCCGCTGGTCAATCCCTTCGAGACCGCCTCCGTAAAGTCAGAAAACTCAGAGGACCCAGCAGCGTGAATACAGGAACCGGGCATATAATCGCAGCAGCCAAGACACTTGAGTCCAACCACCTGCACCCTGCGGAAACAAAAAACTAATCAGAAGCCGCGCACACCCTTCACCTCTTCCCAGCTCTTGGCTTTGGAACGCAAGTTTCACCAGAAACAGTACCTTTCCATTGCTGAGTGTTCGGGATTGTCCAGCTCTCTGAACCTCACAGAGACCTAGGTGAAAATCTGTTTCCAGAACCGAAGGGCCAAGGTGAAAGACTGCAGGAGGCAGAACTGGAAAAGCTGAAAATGGCTGCAAATCCGGTTCTGTCCCCGGCTTCAGCCTCCCTTTCCACATTAACTCGCCCCTGCAAGCGGCATCGTTATACGGAGCGACCTACACCTTCCATAGTCCTGGGCTTCGCATTCCTCCAGTCGGACTCTATGCGACACCAGTCAGATATGGCATGTACCACTTATCCTAAGGAAGACTAGATCAATAGTCTCTAAGATGTATGTTTTGATAAAGGGTTCCCTCTTCCCTCTCCAAGAAGGTTGTACCAGCCCAGTACTCCTGCAAATCTTGCTTGTCAGCTAGTCTGACAGGGACACATGACATAACTTTGGAATTTGCTTTTTAGGCTAGAGGTGCACAGCAAGCTGCGTTTCCTTGATGTCATTTGCCACATGCTCCCTGTTCCTTCCAGAAAGTTTGGCTCTGACAGTATTTATATATAAATATATGTAATAAAATATAAAGCTTTTTTATACAGAAAAAAAAAGCTAATAATTGTTGAGTCATAAATAAGAAAATATAGCTGAGGTATTAGGCAGGGTATTAGTCACTAGAGCCCAATAACATTAGTGGGAAACATACCAGCATATTCCCTCTGTATGGAAGAATGTCTTTTGCCATGTTTGGAATTATTTCAAAAATTTGGAGGTAAACATTTAAAACATTTAGGGTCTGCTTTTATTTTTGCTAAAATGTTACTTTTACTTGCAAAAAATCTTCCAAGAGCAACACAGAATTTTAGAACACTCATGAGTTTCTATTTAATATTTTGATTATATGATGATATACATGAATTAATAAAATTTACAATTTATATCATCCTATCATCTTAAAATGCACATATTGTAATTTAGAGAAAGTTGCATGCAAATTTAATTAAACCAACTCAAAGAAATGCATGCTGTTAAGAATGCATTTCACGTTTTACCTACAGAATGCAGATGCTACACCATTTTGATTGTAACGAGTTTTATGCCCAACTCCCAAGGACCCACTTCAGGTCTGGCTTCTCTTTTGTGGAAGGGGAAGCAGTCAAAAATTTACAGATGGAAGGACATCTCAAATACCATGTGTCAAACAAGACCATATGAACTTACAAAACAATATTCCCTGTGTAAAGCAGGTTTATTTTCAGAGTTTTTAAAGGAAATACTCATTTATATCTAATATTGAATTCTCAGAGTATAACTTAAGTTCCATTTGTCTTAAGTATATATTTATAAATATCAACATCTGTCCCTTGTCCTTTGTTCAAGTTTTTCAGATTTTTTTTGCTTACTTTATTGAACCCACTTACTGAATTTTATTTTTAACTTAGGTACAAAGTAATCAGTAATCAATCCTCAAAAGTTGTTAAATAGCAGCTGAAGACTCCCCACCTTTCTGCTACAGGAATGTATAAAAGGAAAACAAAACCAAGGGAAGCTTTTAGAAGAAAGTGCAGCTTGAGGAAAAGATGCATAGCAGTGGAAAGACAGAAGAAAAAGCAAGTTTGCTAGGTACCACATGCAACTTTCAGCCTTGAACACACATTAACTCATTTATTCGTCATTTAAGGATAGAATTATTATATCAACCCCCAAATGAAGAAATGAGCAAATGAGAGAGGTTCAGTAACTATCAAGCCATTTAGAGTCTCACTGAAAATCCCAAATTTTAAACCTTCATCATCTCACACCTTGCTTATTTCAAGAGCCTAACACATGTGCCAAAACAATAAAGTAAGCACTTCTTAACATGCCATCCATGGTGCTTCATTGTTTGTTTCTGCCTAAAGATCCACTTTCTGTTGCTCCTTTCACACACACTTTCCTTAAAAACATACCTAAGTATAGTCACAAGCATGGTAATGTTCTTTGGTACCTTAGTGATTACTGCTGCCCTGAAGATCCTTAGCTGCCTGGTAGGCAGCCTTCAAGGTTAGTCTGAAATTTTTCCTCCTCCATGAAGGCATTTTTATCTTGCACACCCAGGAAAAGATGTGTGCTTTCTCAACTGCTTCTATCTGTAGGTAGTACCTGTTATATTAAATTTTAATTATTTTCATGCCTCTATTGCCTCTCCTAGGGCAGGTCTTTATCTTATCTAAGAACCCCAGTGCAAAATCTTGAATCTGCTTAGCATCTGGCATATAGTAGATGCTCAGAAATTATTTGGTATAAAAATGCATAAGTAAGACATTTCCAGAACTATTTAAGGACTCAATAGAAGGAGTATTTAAACCTAACACTCCACCATGAGTAAATTTAGATTTCATATATAAACTATCTATTCTGTACTCTAGGAAGATCACTACCAGTAATTCTCAAGAAGAAAATTGTAAAAATAGCTTTTGGCATTTCTTTCAACTCTTACACAAAGTGGAAAGTAACTGGAGGTAATTAAGTATTATGTTTGTTTCCCAAATCCACTCCGTGCTGACCAAATTGGAACTTTTGCTTGAATAACATACCTCACAGGTTGAGACTCCCGTAAATTCTGTCCATAGTATTTATGATACACAAAAATTCTGTACATATTTAATAAACATTGCTTGGGATAACCTTGTGTCTTAAATAGAGAAGTTGTCAAACATTTCTCCTTCACTTTTCTTGATCCAACTGTAGCAATAAATGACTTGGTGGCTCATCACACCTTGAACTCTCACATTCCTCAGTCTACCCTTCAAGCATTTATACAGGTTTCATGGACTTAATGAAATTTTTCCATATAAGCTTTGCTCACTTTTCTTCACACTCTCCCACATAAACAACTTCCTTCTTTAGTGTGGCAGATTCATTGGAACTGATAAACGCATCCTGGGGCATTACCACTGAGCATGGGCCATAGTTCACATTGTAGTTTACCCTCTTTCCCATACAATTCTACATGTTATGGGAAGATATAAAATGGCCTATATCTGTCATTGCAATGCCAATCAGGATGATTCCCAAGTCCCAGAAAAGACCCTGCATTACACCTGTCTTTCCCTTCTGCCTGCCCCCAGAGCCTCCAGTGCCCACTGCCTCCACATAAATGCTGTAATTTCTTCCATTGCTAGAATCACAAGTCTATTGTAGAATACCAGTAAGTCCATTGTTCATCCCCCAATCCTGAGAATTCGGGGATGATGATGTCCACTCCACCTCTAATTGAGGGGGGGCTTTGATCCCATACAGCTGATGGATGGGACTTTCTTGCTTACAGTTGTAGACTCTTGGTTCCTTGGTATGGTGGTAGTCAATCCTCACCTCCTTGTTAGTTGTCCTGGGTGAGCCCAATGAACTAGAAAGGTGTTGTAACTCCACTGAGGCTCAGGTCTCAGCTGGCACATGGACAGCCCAAAGATTCACATCTCTTGGATGTACACCTACCAACTCCAGCACTAAGTATAGATTCAAATAGAAGGGAAAGATGAGCCAGGTGTAGGGAAGCCATAGCTGAGTCCAAATCTGTCACTCTAAGGAGCATAACCTCCAAAGTAGGGCCCACTGATAAGGCACCAAACTCCAGAGCTATCTGCCCTGACCATAGGACCTGGGTGTCTCCAGATCCCTCAGCAGCCATGCTTTTTAAAGTAGTATCCACTTGACAGTCTATGAGATTCTGCTGAGATGTGTATAAGCATTAACTCTGGGAACTTTGACTCACTTTGAAGTCTCTTAGCCATATAAGCTTATTTGTCTTTACCTTTTTCCCCTTTTATTCAAGGTCTTTTTCCAGTTACATTGCTAGTTGGTGCTTGGTAATCCCACAGTGCCAGTAAGGCTCATCCCCGCGAGTCATATCCCACACTGGGCAGAAGGTAATGCTTTTATATGCTGAATTTGGCTTAGAAAGAGGTCACATTTGAACAACAAGGAGGCTCTCTGGAGGCAACTCTTAGGAACATCACAATAAGCTAAGTTTCAATTACAAGAGCAAAGACTCACAAGCATAGTTGTCAATACAAGGGGCCGATCAATGGATCATCCTCCTTCACCAGTCATTTCCCCTGCACTTGGGGGACTGTTGCTGCTCCATGAGAGAATGTGACAGAGCTCTCCAGGATGGAAATTCAATATTCTCAGTTGTGTGAATCTCCATCCACTGTGACAATGCCCCATGAACATTTGAACACATTTATATACCTTATATGTATGTCCAAGGTGAATTTCCTCCCATGTTTCCCCCATCTCTGATACCCCACACCAATGATCCTCCCCTGCCCCAGTTATAATCCTTCTGTGTTCTAAAGATTCTTCAGAAATGAAGCCAATAGAATAGCCAAATACAATTAATAGGAAAATGAAATAAATAAGGGTAGGTTTAAATATAAGAACTAAAATAAATAAACAATTAAAGAAAACTTAAAAAAATTAAAAATCAGGATATGAAAAAATGAAAAATATTTATTTTTTTAAAAATATTTTGCCTTTCATCACTGTAATATCTGTTGTTCTGTATGTAGAGTGACATTTTCTTCCATTTATTCCCCAGTGTCTTACTTTTTTTCATTTTGTCTTCTAAGAGGTTTTAGGTCACAGTAAAGTTACATACAGAATATAGGGGACTCCCATATACCCAACATCCTCCCCCTTTCCCCCTTCCTGCATTAATATTTTTTATATGTGGATTGTACATTTGTTACAACTGATGTACAAATATTGAAACATAGCTACTAACCATGGTCAATGATTTATATTATGGATTATATTATAGATCATACACTTTTATAAATTTTGATGATATTTAACATGGCCTGTGTCCATCATTGCAAGATTATGTAGAACACTTCCATTGCCCAGTAAATACCCCCTGTTCCATCTATTCTATTCCCTCCTCCTCCTCCCTTTGGGGCCCATGTTAACCACCCTGCTTCACTCCTTGAGTGACAAGATTCATAGATATATGCAAGAGCACTGAGATCAAACAATGGCTTGTCCTCCCCTATTAGGAACTGCACATGCTCTGGAAAGACTCCCACCCCTCTGTTTGAGAACATATCCGTCCTCCCCAGGAAGGGAGCCCAACTCCTTCCCTCTCATTATATGGGTTTTCATCCACTGATTCAACACATTATGACGAAATGATCATTCACACACTCCATAGAAGCCTGCCCCAGGTGTGCCTGTCCCAAATGGCCCCCTATTCAACACCCTAAACCAGTAATCCTTCCTTGTCATATTTCCATAAGCACATCTCCAATTTTATACTTTCAGCCACATACCTGCCAATCTCCAGTGTTTACCTGGTCCATCCCCCAACCTTTCCCCCAGTTCTATGAACCATCTTACCCACCCTACCCACTCTACCCACCTGCCAAACCTATACCGCGAAACCCAATTATCACTACCCTACTGTCATATCCCTTCAATGCCAAACTACATACTTCCACCTTTCATAGATTACACCTGTAAGAGGAACCCCTGTTTTCAGAGCACATTTTTTTCTGATTCATGGTTGCAGAAAGAAAACTGGATACTCCCTGGAATATTGAAAGGGAAGATTAATGAGCTTCTACATTGGTGTTTGAGTTAAGTAAAGGGTAACAACCCCTTAGCAGCATCTGAGTTCTTTGGGCTCCAGCTATCCCTTAGAGAGAGGATACTTACCGAGATTCATAAGGTCTCCAGTGAAGTGGGTGAAAATACCCAAATAATAAATGAAATACTTCAATTTCTGTAGTCAGTCTATTTCATGCTGACCACAGTAAAAAGGGAGTGCCACTGGGAACCTCAGGGAGAAGCTTACAGTCTCCCCCTCTTGTCCCCAGGGAATCCTTTCCTTTTAGCAGTTGTGGTTGTAATTCATTTGAAAATATTAGAAACCTAGGCAGCAAACTGTGGTTCTGAGAACCTCAGAAATGGTGAATGTCTACTTTAATTTCCTTCTATACACATGAAAAGCCAATCTTTGTACAAGTACATGGCATAAAAAATCATGCAGAACATTTCCATTGCCCCCTAAATACTCCCTCTTCCTTCTATTCTATTCCTCCCTCCCCCTCCCCTCAGGGTCCAGGGTGACCACCAGGCTTCAATCCTTAAAGGACGAAGTTCATAAATATTTGCTACAATGCTGAGGGCTTGGCACAGTAGTGTGTTCTCCCCTGTTAGGAACTGCCCATGCTCTTGAGAGACACTCTCTCCTCTGTTTGAGAACATATTGGACCTGCTCATAATGGGAGTCCAACTCCTTCCCACTCATTATGTGGGTCTCCCCCCACTGATACAGCACACTATGACAAAATCATCACTTGCACATACTCTTGAAGTTTGCCCCAGGTGTGCCCTGTCCCAAATGCCCCCATCAAGCACTCTAAACCAGTATACCCTCCCTTGTCATATAGCCAAAAGTATTTTCTCATCATTGTAGTTTCACCCACATACCCACCAATCCCCAGTGTTCATCTGTTCCCCTCCCCCAACCCTCCCCTCAGTTCACTGGATCATCCAACACATCCTCCCCACACTAACCCCCTGCCAAACTTGCATCAGCCAACCCAATAGTATCCCTACACCCCTGCCATAATGGTTCACTGATCCCCCACACCCCAAAAAAAAACAGGGGTTATTAACATTTTTTGTTCTATGGACTACTTTGCCAGTCAGGGGAAAACCACAAACCCTGTCTCAGAATGTAATGGCAGGTAGTTTTATCACAGTCAACATTGACATGCCTTTAAATTAAATTATAGGATTATTCCATATTAATTCAAGCCCATGGACACTCTGAAATTTTTCCATGAAACTGTTGGGGCTCCATGGACCCCTGGTTATGAATTCCTGAATTAAAAAATAAAATATCTAGAAAGAAATTTAAGTAAGGATATAAAATACTTGTATACAGAAAACTACAAAATATTACTAAAGGAAATCAGAAAACAACTAAATAAATGAAAGGACATTCCACATTCATGAATTGGAGGACTAAGATGTCTATTCTACCAAAAGCAATGTATAACTTCAACACAATCCCAATCAAAATGTCCTTTTGCAGAAATAGAAAAGCCACTGATCAATTTTACATGTAATGGTATGGGGACGGAGAGTCAGAGCTATCTTGAAAAAGAAGAATGAAGGACATTGGAGGACTTAACTTTCCCTCTTTTAAAACTTAATAAAAAACACAGAAGAGAAACAGACGTGGCTGAAGTGATTGGGCTCCCATCTATCATATAGTAGGTCCAAGGTTCAATTCTCAGGGCCTCCTGGTAAAACGCAAGCTGTCCCGCATGGTGAGGTGGCCTGAGCAGAGAGCTGGCCCATGTGGAGTGTTGGCCACAAGGAGTGCTGGTCCACAGAGGAGATCTGGCTCACTCAGGAGAGCTGGCCCATGCAGGAGTGCTGGCCTGTTCAGAGAGATGGTACAGTAAGATGATGAAAAAGAAAGAGGCACAGAGAACAGTCTATAAGAGACACAGCAGACCAGGGAGCTGAGGTGGTACAAGAGGTTGAGCATCCCTCTCCCACTCTGGAATGTCCCAGGATTGGTTCCTGGTGCTGCCAAAAGAAAAGAAAGCAGACACAGAAGAACACACAGAGAGCAGACAGTGAATGCAAAAACAACAAAGGGAAGGGAAATAAATAAATAAAATAAATCTTAAAACAAAAAAAGACACAATAATCAAAACAGCATTGTACTTGCATAAGGAAAGACATAAAGCCCAATGGAATCAAATAAAGAGGTCAGAAATAAACTCTCACTTCTATGGCCTACTGATTTTTGACAAGGTGCTAAGTATACTTGATGGGGAATGAATAGTCACTTCAAAAAATGGTGCTGGAGAAACTAGATATTCATATGCAAATTAGTTAACCATATACAAAAATCAACTCAAAATAGATCAAAGTCCTAAACATAATAACCAAAACTATAAAATTCCTAGAATAAAACAGAGAAGCATCTTCTGGACCTTCTGATAGGCAATGGTTTTTTAGACATTACACCAAAAACATGAGCAACAATGAAAATAGATAAATGAGAGTTCATCAAAATTTAAAATTTTGTGCATCAAAGGACTTTCTCATCATGGAAGTAAAAAGGCACCCTTCAGAATGGGAGAAAATATTTGGAAACCACATATAAAATAGGGTTTAACACCCAGAATATATTTTTTAAAATCTAACAACTCAACATAAAGACAAACAACCCAATTAAAAATGGACAAAAGACTTAACAGATATTTCTCCAAAGAAGACATACAAATGACCGAGCTGGAAGATAGTTTGGTGGTTCCTCAGAAAGTTAAACATAGAAATAACATATGACTTGTCAAATCCACTAATAGGTACATACCAAAAGAACTGAAAGCAGGAACTTCATCAGGTATTTTCACAATTATGTTCACATTGATATTATTCACAAATGCCAACAGATAGAGGAAACCCAAGTGTCCAGCCACAGGTTAATGGATAAACCAAATGTGTATATATATGTATAGTTATATATATTTATATATGTATGTGTGTATATGTACACACATGATGGAAAATTATTTTTCTACCATAAAAAGAAATAAAATTCTGATACATGTGACAACATGGGTGAACCATGAAGATATCATATTGAGTGAAATAAACCGGTCACAAAAGGATCATTATTGTATGACCTCAATGATATCAAATAATTAGAATAAGCAAAATCTTAGAATCAGAAATTAGAATATAGTTTAGCAGCAAATGCGTGGAGGTAGGCAATGGGGAGTTAATGTTTAATTGTTGCAGAATTTCTGTTCAGGGTGATGAAAAACTTTTGGGAATAGATGGTGGTGATGGCAGTACAATCTTGTGAAAAAAAATAGCACTTAACTATATGTTTGAGTGGGTTAAAAGGGGAAAATTTAAGTTCTATATAAGTTAATACAATGCAAGTTTTTTAAAACCATAGGCCTATTTAATGCAAACAGTGAACACAGATGTAAACTATGAACTGTAGATAAAAGAACAATTGTAACAGTAGTCTTTCATCAATTATAACATAGTACCACTAGGTAATATGGAAGGTGGAAGGTAATAAGAGGGGGTATTTGGGAACTCTGTATTTTCTGCATAATATTTCTGTAATCCTGCACCATTCTAATAAAAAATGTTACATTACAGAGCAATGCATTGTAACTCAATATAATTAGAATTACTATATTAATGACATAAAAGAGAAGCTTTACCTTGAGCAGCTAACAGTGAACTTTAAAGAAGGAAAATGAAGCAAATGGAATTTGGGCCAGGGTTCTGTTTTCTCTGTGTTGCCATGTATGTGTCAGTTTTGTCCTGTTTTATTAAAGTCTCTATGATTTGGCCTTTGCTTGAGATTGGGCAGGTGTTGGTAGGCTCGCGATAGGGCTTGCAAGTGGAATTTTGAGTCTCTGAAGGGAAATCTCACATCAATGTGAGGCCCAGGCCCAGTGCACTCCCTACCTTCCCATGTGTATACACACACACTAGCACACACACACTCACACACAGGCAGCTCCTCAGGCTGCAGGTTCTTCTTCAATCCCTCAATTGACCAAAACCCTCTGGGCATGTATACCACCTACTCTAAAATGCTTAGAAAATGACAGATAGATAGATAGATTACACAGATAGATAGATAGATAGATAGATAGATAGATAGATAGATAGATAGATAGATATGATGATGCACCAAACATGGCAAAATCATTCAAAGTTGGTGAATCTGTGTATCTGCATGTGGTATGCATTGGAATTCTCTGTATGGTTTTATATTATTTTTACAAATATCTCCTAAGATTGAAAGGATTTCAAAATATAATCTTCTACAAAGGAAGTTCAGGGCACTCCACTCCTGGGGTCACCATTTGCAATACTGGAAGGACCATCCCGATCACATCCTCACACAGGCTACAGGCTCAGACATGCCAGGCAGACCAAGGGTCCCCAAGCTGCTTCTTCAGGCTGCCCACACACCAGGGGCCTCCTAGTGAGAGAACCTGGAGCCACCACCACCCAGCAGCAAGGATTACATGAAACAGCTATACCTTGGTGTATGGACACAGTTCTCCACTGACAGAAACCAGGGCTCCTTGGAGAGATGGCTGATGTTAGGTCTTAGAGCATCATATTGCTAGAAAGTTAGGAAGTGCTCAAAGAATCAAGGGGATCCATCAAAAGGACAAAGATTTCAGCTTATGGGACCCATATTGCCCACATCAAGGAAATTGGAGGATTAGAATAAGTAATGATATGAACCAACTATAAACTACTGAATTGAAATATATATGTCCATTTTGTATCAAACATGTACATACATATATACAAACATAATGTTTGATTTAAAAAAATAAGATATTTACATAGCTACAAAGCACTCCTATCCAAGAAATACTCATGCAAAGAGGAAAAGAGTAACTTTATAGTGGAGAAGATTGGAGTTCCATGCTAACCAGGTGATTTGATGAGCACTATCATTAATGGGATCACTGAAATCAGGAGCCATCAACCATGGTGCCTGGAGGACCCAGAATCTCCTCTGTGCTATTCGTCCCTTGGCCCTTGTTCTGGAGTCTTATATGAATCGAGGACTGAAAGCAGAGGCACACAGAGAAAGAGAGCTGCCATTTTACCCTGACATATGAGAGGACTCCAGGGCCACCTGCAGTCACAGAGAAACCCCAAGAGGCTGAGAGAGAGGCTGGGGGCTGAACTCAGCAGGAGCCACTTGTCAGGGAGGAGAGGGGAGAGCACCATATGCCTGAGTGCCCACAGCTGAGCTCAGTGGGAAAGTGAACCTGGAGGAGAAGGCAGAACCTGGCTTCCATTTGGCCTTTCCATGTGGAAGGAGTCCAGAATCACCACCAGCCAACCTTTGGGGGGACAGCCTCTCTGATGGTGCCTTGAATCATAAGCTTTTACCTTAATAAATTCCCATATAAAAGCCAGTTTCTGGAATTTGCATTGGCAGACTTTACCCAACAGAAACAGACACTCTACAGGAAAACTGACCTGCAATAAACAAGTATAAACTCATGAAACACAAGGGAATACTAGGGAACTTTTACAGATAGAAGGGCATTGAATCATATCAACAAGCTGCAATACATGATAGTGGACTGGCTACTTTCACTATGAGGAGACATTACTGGGACAATTGATTAAACTTTAATGGGTCTGATGGTTAGATGGCAGTCTCAGCATTGGTTTCCTGACACTGAGGACTGTAATATGGCTATGCAGAATTCCTTATTTGAGGGAAATGCACATATAAATATTAGGGGAATAATTGGGAATCAGGTCAATAATTACTCCCAAATGGTTCAAGGAAAAGAAAAGGCAAATTGTTCCCTATTTGTAAGTTTCTATAAGTTTGTGATTGTTTCAAAGTTAATGGTGCAAGAATTGTGTTTTCAGGGAGAACAGAATGTGTCACTGAAGGATCTGAGGTATATATCTTTACTGATGTATATGTCAAAAATTTGGACACGCAGAGTTTTGGTGAATGGAAGCGGAATGTGACTGAAAGGCCTGAGTGAAGGTCCCAGGTCTGCAGAGTGGGAGTGGATGGAGGAAGGTGGCTAAGAGCACTCCTGAGTTGTGCTGACAGGCACAGGTCTCAGGGCACAGCTGCCCCCACCCAGGAAGGGCTACCCATTTCATCATGACCATGCATCCATATACCTTGGGCACTCATGACCAGCTGCCTCTCTGGTTGCTTACTTCAAACCACTGTAGCATTTGCTCCTCTTGTCTAATGTTTGCCTGCTTATTTCTGTGCCTCTGCTAACTTGAATCCCCTGAGGGCAAGAGCTTGACTTGCTCCCAAATGTATCAGGCAAACTGCTCAGGAAACACTGAAAACTAAGAGAATTGGGGAATTGGGGGCTGAGGGGTGCTTCCTGCAGTTGACAGCTCCTGAATCACCCATGTGACATGCAGGGGGCTGAGATAAGAGGGCAGAGATGGCATCACCCACACTGAGAGAGCTACAGTCTGCCCCCAAAACTAGTAGAACATCCCACATGCCTGTTCTTCTCATTGCCTTGGAGATGCTGCTCTAATGCTGTCCTCCTGGATCCCAAACCCTCACATGCACTCATCTAATCTCCTGCTCTGCCCAGTCCCACCACAGTGGACACTTAGGCCCACTCCCTCTGCTCTCCCAGCTAATTCCAGGACTTCATCCTAAGGAAATAATCAGGTGAAGGGCAAAGGACAGAGGTATCCTTCAAATGTTGCTCATAAAACTGGACCCATCAAGTGTCCATCAGTAGGGCATTGACAAACCCACACTGGGAAATGCCAGCCAGGGATTATAAAGTCAACATTTGTTGATGCTCAGGAACTAGGTCCATGAAAATGGTGCCACAAATGAGAAAAGATGCAAAAGAAATAAGAGAGAGCTGGGGTCAGGGGACCCTCCATCCAAAAGGAGGAGAGTGCCGCTGCATAAAACTTTGTGGCTTTCATTTGGCTTTAGAAGAAAGAAAATATGTGTGCGCATGTGCAAGGATAATAGATATGTGACAGTTTACACGTTACTAAAGTCAGCAAGTTTTTAGGATTAAGGGTTCAGTTCTCTTTACATTCCTGCATGTAAGAGACCTTGTTAATCATTATCTGACATATATCAGATACTCTCTTTGAAGCACAGAATGTTTCTCCACCAGGCTGCCACCAGATCTTATCTTAGTGTTTTTATACTAGATACACCTGTCTCCTACATACCAAGGTGGCCTGCTTTCTGTCAGTTGTCATGGCCTTTAATTGAACTCCATCATTTCCCCCTTTTTTATTAATTAATTTTTTCAGTGAAGATCATAGGGACCATTATATAAGATCATACAAGGTGACCTCTTGTCACACTTGTCTTCTTCCATAAGCTCTTGTGACTGTGTCTGTCTTAGGATGTTCTCCTCTGAGAATCTTACCCGTCACTGGCCACCAGTCATGCTTTTGAGCTCTTACATAGGAAGCAATTTCATTCATATTTTATACTTCTTCAGGTTCCTTATGTGTATGCTTTTTATGTAGATAATTAGTAGTAAAATCAAGGGGTTATTAGTATACTACTTTCTACCACAAATAATGTAAAATTAGTTTTTCATGGCTAAGTTTCTTAACATAAATGCATTTATCTGATCTAATTTTTCATTTTTTCTATGAATATATGTCATTACTCTACCCTTGAAAATACAAACAATTAAAATGCACATAACAATAGTTCCTAATCCAATCCAAAATGATATTTGAACTGTTTTTTGTTTCCACCAGTGAAATGGATTGACAGTATTTAAATTTTCAGACAATTGATTCCAAAATTCTGCACCATGCTCAATGCTTTCTTTTGCAATTCTAAAATATCTAAAGAAATATTATGCTTATATCCAATCAAATGATTTTTTTACTTCTTCTCAATCATGCTCACTATTATTATAAGGCAAAAGAGTAATACTAAAAGAACTTTCATTCCAATCACATTTAAGAGCTCTTAACAAGTTTAAATTATAGATTTGATTACCCAAATGTATAATGGTTGTTTCAAAATGATTCATACGATTATTCAGTTCCATATCAATGTGAGACTGGCTATGCCACATCTCACTTGCATACTTATGCTAGTCCTTAACATATTTTTGAGTCTGGACTCCTTGATGCAGGGCTATGCCAGTGATGGCTGCAGCAGTTATGTTGCCAATCAGTCCCAAAATTCCTGCTATTAAAATCCAATCAGTCTTTTAGTTATTTTTAAATAATGGTCTGGAAATGCCACAGCAACTGGGATTCTGCAGATTGCTGCCAATGTTGGGTCATCTGAAACAGTAACCATAAGTCTTTTTCTTCTTCTTGCTATAAAAAGAGTTTGATTTTCCTGCAAATATGAATTCTTAAGACATGTAAATAAAGAGCAATTGGAGTAGCTAATGTTTCTTTCACCAAAAGTTACTTTTCCAATGATAAAACTATTGGATCTCGTACACATACTGTAAGAAATTGAGTTGATTTTCTTTTTAAACTGGTAATATTAGATTTATTGCCTTGCCATTTGAAAATTAAGCCAGTTCCCAAAAATAATTCCATAAATAATTTTGAATTTTATTAAGTTTAGTGTCTCATGGCTGTTGGATAAATCTTCCTTGATTTTTCCATTTTATTGAGCTGTTAGTAAATGCCATATTACCAAAATTCCAGAAAAAAGGATTACTGTCATTAGTGGTTATGTTTGAATTGTTAATGAACCAAGATATGGTTGTGTTTCTAACAGGCTTCAGCATTCCTATAAGGGCCCGATCCTTAACAATTTCATAGGAATCATTAAACAACACAACCTCTATAAAACCATGGCATATATGCCATTTGACATTAAGTAATCTGTTTTGAGAGGGACATGTAAGATTTACCATATTTTCTGATTTTTATGGTAAAGAAGGGAAAATGAGACTATAAATATGAGTATGATTTTTCTCTGTTAAAACTACATTGCAATTTTGTGGTTGCATGCATGTGGAACCATGTCCAATACAAGGTAAAGTAAAATTTTCTATAAATTTCCCTTCTTCTTTTGGCTTTAAGGGTAGTTGTAAGTCTATAGGACCCAGAAAATGGTGAGATTGATAAAATAAATTGGGTAAGACTCATTGGCCCAAGTTAACAGCTCTAAAACCAGTGGGTTGGTAATGTATGCCCAATAAGTGTAATTATGATATGCTATCTTACCTTGACCTAATACTTTACCTATAATTAATCCATTGTGAAACCACCATATCCATAGTTTAAGTTTTGGAAGCATCTTCAACTCTAGGCTTGATTCGTCTGGAGGGGAGCCACTGCTGTTCTCCTGTTTCTGTAATGATAAGAGCAAAACCTTGGC
This sequence comes from Cabassous unicinctus, assembly GCA_029593785.1. Lineage (NCBI taxonomy): Eukaryota > Metazoa > Chordata > Mammalia > Cingulata > Chlamyphoridae > Cabassous > Cabassous unicinctus. The sequence goes on along the minus strand of JAQZBX010021996.1, from coordinate 8,266 downwards.
CCCCAAATTTTTGCCTGTCTTTTTTCCCATTTATTAGTTGTTTCATTTTTCCAATATATTGGTTGCCTGCATTTTTCATTTTCATTCTTTTTATTAACTTCCCATTGTCTTTCTGCTGCTGTGGCCTTAGAAATTTGTTGTCTATTAAGAAAATTTAAGGTAAGCTATACTTTAGATAGTTTGTCTTTAGCAGATTCTCCTCCATCTCCCCCTTTTGTTTTTTGCCACATTAATTTTAGTAAGTGATTGCTTTTTTCAACAATAGCTTGACCCTTGGGGTTATTTGCTTGGGTAAGAAAATGTTGAAGATGTTTATAGAGTTGTGTTAAAAGTGTTTTTGAGGGTGCTGCAATGAGGTTAAATACATGCTTGTGGGAAGGCAGAACAAGTAAGGTGTAAAGCCTTAAAGACACAATATTGACACATGGTGGGTGTATTCAACATTTCTTGTGGCAGGACCTTTTATTGATATTTAGTTAATGTATTTTTGTTAATAATTGAAAGAATAAAAAATAAGTGAAGGATTGTTTATAAACAAGGGTTTAACTGTTATATTCCAATCTTTTATAATATGTAAACATACATTCACATGCTTACCAAACCAGGGTACACACTGATATGCATAGCTTATTGTTGGCTAGAGTCCTGGATAGATACAAGATAAATGTTAATATGTATATTTAGTTTAATAAGCTTATACTGACAAGTAGAGTGAGAAACATGAATAACATAATTAATTAAAAGATTAAGTTAATATTGAAGAAAGTTACAGAATGATTGATAAGTAGGGCACTTTTATACATATACTTACCAATATTTAGCTTTTAGCTGGGAAATGTTGAATTAGCAACTGATACTAGAGTTTTGGTTGACTGTATTTACGATTAATGAATTTGATACTATACATGCCAACTTGTGAGTATTTTGCTAATTTCTGAGGAAGGGGCCAGCCTTCCCAGGAAAGAACACAGCACTCTTTGGACAGTATATTTTAAGGTTTATGCATCAGTCCCCGGGAGAGTGGCCAGCTTGTCCAGGGAGAAATACACCACCTTTTGAAATGTACTTTATTTTTATAATTTGTTACAAAACATCCTTGATGTGCTTATTTTTTAGTTTCCATTATTTTTCCTGAAATATGAAAAATGTTAAGATTTACATATACATATAATAAAATATATTTATGTGTAACATGCAAGTTATTAAATTACTTAAGTATACAATGTAGTGCATTAAAGTTTTGATTAGTATTTAAGTGTGTTATACATAATTCATAACTACAGTAGATTACATAACAATAAGAAATAACAAGATTTTTAACCAGCAGACATCCAATGAAAAAACTTTTATTTTTTATGCATTTAAGATTTTTAGTAGCGTGATTAAAAAGACCTTAATTTATTTATTCTGTATAGTTTGAGGCATAGGTAAAAACAAATTATTATTTCCTATTTGGGTTGTAAGGCAATAGACTAACTTGTGATTTTAATACCTGCATTGGTTTTGTTGTTAACATTATAATTAGAATTGGGGCTGTAGCTCACAAGGTTGAATATAAACTTGATTTATTGTTGGCTATTTTACAGGAAGGGGAATGTGGGCTGGCTTGACTTAAGAAGATTAATTTTTTGTAACAAACTGGTAATATTTGGGACTGCTGCACATTGCAGTGGTGTTATTTTAATTTGCTATAATTTACTCTTATGCACTACCCTGGCAGCCCCTAATGGCTGCTTTCTTTCTGTTGTTATAGGCTTGTTTTTTTTGTTTTTTTTAGCAGAGGTGGGGTAAATCAGATAAATTTAAGTAAAAGCATCTGCCTTTTGATTTTTAGGCAGAGAGGTATATTTTGTGACACATATTATTATATTTTAAAATAATTAAAATTACTGTTAATAACTATAATTTTATTTAATATTATATTGAAATATTATAAAATTTTCAGAAATTTTATACACTTTTAAAGTATTCATATGAACTTTTTATTAATACAACTTTAATTGTCATAAGGTTAGAAAATTTATTTTAATTGTACAAAAGTTTTAAATACTTCACTCAACTTATATCACATGAACTTGACTATTTTTAGTATTTTATCTTTTTCTAGGTACCAGACCAAATCATTTGTAACAGTTTGAAACAAAAAGCTAATTTTTGAGAAAGCAGGTTTAAACATTATGTTCTTTTAAAATTGATAAAATTATTTCTTCAAGGAAATGATAAGGTTAAAGTATAAGATGCAACTTTGATAAAACAGACTTCCTTTTTTGCATACTGATTATTCCGGAGAAAAACTCTGTGTAAACTTCTACTAAAACAGATTAATGACTTGAGAAACTTTGAGAAAGAATAAACCTTTAACTTTGTTTTAATAACTAGTCATTTTATCTTAGGATAAAATTACTTTCTTTTCCTTAATAATAAAACCAAATTCTATATACCTTCCATACTTAAGTTAACACAATGATTTTGGAAACTGTTTCCAAGCAAAGTTCTGAAAACATACAATTACCATCAACATTAAACGAACTTGTTAGAATAATGATTTAATTTGATCATAACTATTTTATTATTTTAAATTAATACCCATATTTAGTTATTAATATAAACACTTCTTTAATTTTGGCCATTTGAATAGAACTCTTATAATAATTTTCATTTATCAATTTAATATTACCATCCAGAGGTATCAAAATATACACTGACACTAACAGACAAACACAAAACAAGTTACAAGATATCAATAGAAACATACATCTTTGTGTATGTAATACTGCTTTTGAGAATTGTTCTGGAAACTGTATTGCTAAGTTTTCTTACTTTTCCAGGAGTTTAATTTTATTAGGCTCTATCATCCCACAGCCTTATCATTATGTAGGCAGTAGGAGGTTTACAAAATTGCTGCTGGAATGTTTTCCTTATTTTAGTTAACTCTTTGGCAGAATAATGATGCCCCTGCAACTAATGCTATATCTTTCTAATATTAATCTTAGTAAATTTTTTGGAATAGTCCCTTTTGCTCCTGAATTGGTTAGACAGACTTTATTTTGTATTAATTTTTTGGCAGTGGCAAAGCCCAGGCCGGCACTTCTCTAGGTGGACAGGCATAAGTTTGCCAAGAATTTGTTCGGGCAAAATTAACATTAATCCGTTGTGAATTTTGAACAGATGTTGCTGTTGGAGAGGCTGCTTTTTACAATCCTTTTGATAATGACCAGCCTTTCCACAGTTTAAACAGGTTCTGCGATCCGAAAGAAGCTGCAAAGCTTCAGGATCACCTGCTTTACTTGCTTGTGCTATGCTTTTCATGAGTGCAGTTTGTGGTTAAGGAATTTTCACAGATGCTTTAGGAGGATCTAAAAATGGCTCAAAAAGGGGATTTAGGGAACTTGACTGAGGGTTAAATGCTGGGGCATATGGCGGGTTAAGGAAGTCTCTTGAGGCACATCAATGTCTACAGCTGGAGCTGAAGGGTTAGCGTCGACAGTTGGAGCTAAAGGGCTATTAATTGTTTGAAAAGTGTCATAGGGACACTTTGTGGTAGCCATGGCAGCACAAGCCTCTGTAAGAGGCTCTGGATGGTCACTTTCAGAACTTTCATTGTCATACAGATGTAAATAGGCCTCAAGCTGATTAGGGACAGAATCCTCCACCTCCACATTTTTGGAGGGCTTACTAGATTCTGTTTGAAGAGGCATAAGGGCCAGAGTAATAAGATGTTCAGCTGTATCAGAAAGATGAGGCATATTCAAATAAGCTCCCCATTGGTATAATAAGTCTCTTCCCCATAATTTTCCTGACTTATTAATGAGACTGCCATTCTTATGATACCTAGAATGGCATTCATTGGCCCAGTGTAACTCTTTCTGGCATGTCGGACACACACAAGTAGGTATTGATCTATTATTGCCACCATATGGAGCTCTCATACTAGTTTTGGCTCAGCAATCTTTTGGAGCAGATGGCATAATGACCGCTGGAAAAGTTCCATAAACTCCCTGTTTCTTTTCTTCCCTTTTATTAGACATGAGTTTGTCTATTTTGGCTGTTCATGAATTTTTTCATATATATTTTCATTGCAATCAACATTAGTTTGTTCTGCTATCAATCCAGTGATAGGAGTATCCTGTTTATTATCTTCATTTTCATGTGATTGTTAATGGTTCAAGAGCAACAGAAATAAGACTACACAAAGACCATACATGTATGGGAATTATCTCTCTCTTTTGATAAGCCCTTTTTAAAGTTTTCATAACTGACTCCCATTGTTTCAGATTTAAAATATCCCACCATTGTGGCTAAAACCAATAGCAATGTTTCTGCACAAGAGAAACGTTTCCTTGAAAGCTGAGGATTTAATAGTTATACCGGTGCTTTTTAATAATTTTTTTAACACTCTAGTGTACTCTTCAAAGTTTCACTGATGATTCCCCATTTCCCTGATGATCCTAAGGATGTAACTTACCTTTTTTAAAAAATTGCTAATCAGAAGCTCCTTGGTCCACTGCACACTGACTGAAAGAAAAGTTGCATTTTCAAGTCCCTGTTCAGGTGCCAAATGTTGATGTTCAGGAACTAGGTCTGTGAAAACAGTGCCACGGATGAGAAAAGATGAGAAAGAAACAAGAGATAACCAGGGTCAGGGGACTCTCCATCCAAATGGAGGAGAGTGTCACTGCATAAAACATCATGGCTTTTATTTGGCTTTATAACAAAGAAAATACGTGTGCACATGTGCAATGGTAATAGATATGTGACGGTTTACACGTTACTAAAGTCAGCATGTTTTTAGGGTTAATGGTTCAGTTCTCTTTACATTCCTGCTTGTAACAGACCTTGTTAATCATTATTTGACCTATACCAGATACTCTCTTTGAAGCACAGAGTGCTTCTCCACCAGGCTCCCACCAGATCTTACCTTAGTGTCTTTAGACTAGAGACACCTGTCTCCTACATACCAAGGTGGCCTGTTTTCTGTCAGTTGTCATGGCCTTTAATTGAACTCCGTCAAACCTTAATCTCTAAACTTTGACATGCAGATATGTCCAGGACATAAATTTAGGTAGATGAAAGCCAGAGTTCAAAAAATTAAACTTTAAATGAATAGAATGTTGTTTTGGAAACACAATGAATTATAACCTGAACTAAAAATGCTCCATATCCCCCCCAGCTTGGGTCATTCCCAACCAGGTTTGCCTCACAGGACTCCAGGGAGAAGACTCTACAACACAGAAATGGAAGGATGTGCTGATGGCCCACTACCTAAGGTAGTTGGGTGGAGAGATGTACCCTGTGGCACAAGCAGGTAGGAAGGTATGAGCATTGGAACATTCTCCAGGCACTACAAAGGCCCAAACTGCACAGAACTTGTCCCCAGAGCTGGACTCCGACTGATCTATTGTTGCCTGACTGGGAACAGACCTCCTTTGACTTCTGATCTTGTGAACATTTCTCAAATATTTTTCCTCTATAAGGAGCAACTAATAAAACTATTCAAACATGGCAGAGGGCTAAAAACCCACTGAGCTACTCAGGGGGATTTTTCAGGGATCTCCATGGACCTCCTTCTCTAATTTGGGATAAAGCTCTATAATTTGTCATCATGAACAGCGACTGTCCTGGTCCTGGACAGACCCCAGGCACCTCTGGAGCCCTGGGCTCAAGAGTGACTTCCCTGTATCATGCAACACCTACATCCCCTCCCAGATCCCATCCCCATTCCCCTTCTCTAGCTAGTTGACCTTTGTTCAGGTCATTAACCCCAAAGGCATTATCCAAGCCCCTCTTCCATCATTCCCCAGTGGACACAGGTGGTAGGAAGGAAACAAATGGGGTTTTGTAGAAAGGCCTTACCTGACAAGAGGGCTGATGGGCATCTGAGATAGAGCTGGAGAGTAGGCTGGGGGTGAGGTAAGGCAAGTGCATGTAACTGACTGTGGTGGTTTGGAGCTACTTGGTGGATTAAACTTAATCCACCATGTGGGTCTACTGATGAGGTTACATCACTTAAGGTGTGGCCCAGCTGAATCAGGATGGGTCTTAATCATATTGCTGAAGGTCTTATAGGGAAGATAACAGAGAAAGAGAAAGCCAGAGGTAGCAGTCAGAAGCTGAAAGTCCGCGGAAGCTGGAATAGAAAGTAGAAGCTGGGAGAGGCCGCCGTGTACATTGCCATGCAACAGAAAAGCCAAAGACCCAGGATCCCCAGCAGCCACCTCCAGAATATGGCCATCTTTGGGAGAAAGCATCACCTTGATGACAACTTCATTTTGAACTTCTCCTGAGAAAGAAACATGAACCTATAAATTCCTGTTGTTTAAGCCAACCCATTGCCTAGCATTTCCTTTGGCAGCCAGTAAACAAACACTGGCCAAGATTTTTTTTTTTAATTGAATAGAAATATTTATTTTTCCACAGAATGTTGATAGAAGAGGACAGAGCCATATTTCATACGTTTTCAGTGTTCTAAATTCCTAATCTACAAGGACCCTTTCTAAGCATTTTTAATCCTTTTCCTTTTGACCTTTATATCTGCTTAAAAATGTGTTTGAAACCAGTTTTGCCTTTTTAAAGTGCTTCAGTTAAGAGAATTGTTTTTTTTTTTAATATTTTCAAAGACCCAGCTTTTATTTTTGTGAATCATCTACACAGTTTGTCTGCCTTCTATTTTATTAACTTGTGCTTTCATCTTTATTATTTCTTTCCTTCTACATTATTTGAATTTATTAGTGTGTGCTGGAGCCAGCTCTTATCAGTTAACAAGAACAGATTGCTACATTTTAGTAAATTTCTGGCAAAGCTTTTGTACACATCCAAGTGTTTGGGATATCAGAAGGAACCCTCAAAGGGGGAATTCTACAAACAAGGAAGGAATGATTTTGGAAGAACAAGGAAGTTAGTGGATTACCAGAGAAGACCACTCCTCATATTTGCTGGTCCCCAGAATGAAGATCAGCTCCCCTCATCCCATCCTGAAGTCCTCACTGACCACCCCACTCACAGACAGGGGCACCCAGCCAGTCTCGTGATAAATATAGACAGACAAACATGAATCCACAAAGCTCGAAGAAAGGGGACAGTCAAAAGCCCAACAGGAAGACTGAAAATCATTTCCAGAGGAGCAAAGCCCTGGCCCCTTCCTGATTCTGACACTATGTCTTTCTCAGTACACTGCAGGGCCAGAATCTAGTCTTAGGACTCCTTCAGGCACTGAAGCATGTTTTTCAAAAATTCCAATTAGCATCCTTTGAGGAACAAAAGGAATTTTGTATACATAAAAAGGTAATGCATCAGGTTCCTGTCTGCTAAAACAAATACCCTACAGTGGGTGGCCTTAATGAATATACTGGCTCATGGTTTCAGAGGATAGAAGATCCACTTCCTGCCAGGGTCCCTATCTTCTGGCTTGCTGGCAATCTTTAGGGTTCTTTGGCTTTTCCATAATGTGGCATGCACATGTCGGCATCTTCTTTCACTTCTGGGTTCCATTAACTTCCATTTTCTGGCTGCTCCAATTGGCTTCTTTCCTTGTCTCCATTTTCTGTTGTTCCTAAGAACTTCATCCATATTGGATCAAGGACCTCACTCTTTCACTTTGGGCATACCTTAACTAATAACATATTCAAACATTCTACTTACAAATGGGTTCACAGCCACAAAATTACAAGGAAAATTCAGAAATCACAAAAGAGGTTTTGAAATTTAAAATGTAACTGACAAAATAAATAATTTAATAGGATTTTTGAATTACAGATTTTAAGAAAAATAAAATAAACATAATTGAAAGAGATGGTAAATAAATTAAAATGAGAAGGAATAAAAAAATAAGTTATTTAGGAGATTGGCTGAGGGATACAAAAATTATATATGCTATAAAGGGAGTAGAGAATATGCTGAGGGAGGAAATGAACAAATAATTTTATCAAAGAAATAGTACAAGAAATGTTCAGAGCTTAAAGGAGACCTTCTTTAAATTGAAAGGCTTACCATTAAGATAGTTTAAAAAGACCCTCACCCTAGAATGTTATTGTGAGGGGCAGTAGGGTGGGGGCTTGGGTTGGACTCTCCATGGAAATGGGGGGCGGGTTAGAGAAAGGAGCATGTGCACTCAGGAGCTTGCAGGTCTGTTGTTAAAACTATAATTGTGGGGATGTTCTTTTGGCAAACATGGTAGGGGAGGATTACTAGTGCAGGGTGTCAGGGGTGGGATGATGTGTAGGATAGGGTGCACCTAGGGCATGCCTCTATGGAATATGAAAGCTTTCAT